>OU744798.1:32220259-32225259 GCA_916614155.1 Mesoligia furuncula
CGAAACTGTGTTTTTTACTTCGCAAAATTTCCCTCGTGGCCTTGCATATAGCCAGCAGTTCAGCCTGGAAGACGGTACAGTGGGGCGACAGCTTAAGTTTTTGGGTTTTGATTTCGGCATCATTGCTCCAATGAGACAATGATGCCCCAACCTTGCCCTCGATCTTGCTGCCGTCCGTGTATATCCGCACTGCTTGAGTACAGTGGTTTTTGTGTTGCTCCTGGTCTGCCAGGCATATGAACTGAAGACTTATATGTTTGGCTGGGTGGGGAGTTGTGTCAAACGCGATACGTCGCTCAACCTCCTTATCTCCTAATGCTGGCCGAGGTACCCCCCTCCTTGCCTCATACAGGGCCGCTGCCTCTTGTATTCGGAGGTCAAGGGGTAATATCCCAGCCAGCACCAGTGCCGAGTTCAAGGAGACTGTACGGTAGGATTTGCACAGTTTCTGTGCAAATCCCCTTTGGACCGCGTTCAACTGTTTGCGCACCATCAGCTTTTCGGCTGCTGGAGCCCAGGCACTTGCCGCATACAGTATTGTCGGTTCTACTACTGCCGTGTAGATGGAGCGTATGACATCCGGATTGAGACCCCAGCTGATCCTGGCTGCCCTTGACAACTGCTTGTACAGGTTTAATGCCTTCTTGCATACATTAGATGCATGGGCATTAAAAGTTAGCTTGTTGTCAATGGTCAGCCCTAGGACTTTGATTTCCTGCGACATACCAATATCGATCCCGCCCATGCTCAACAGCGGGGTGTCATATTTAAGTTTCCGCGTGATGACCATTGCGTTCGTCTTATGCGGTGCGAATCTTAACTTATTTTTGGCTCCCCACTGGTAAACATACTCGAGAGCGTCATTGGCACGTCGCTGGACTTCCAACGCTGAGTCCCCATCGAATATCAAAACTACGTCATCAGCAAAAGCTTGGCAGTAGTCTCCCCTTTGTACCAGGCCTTTGAGTAGGGGGTCGAGTAGCAGGTTCCATAGAATCGGGCCCCCTATCGATCCTTGCACACAGCCTTTGTTTGTTGCCCTGGTCACCTCCTGCCCCGCATATCTCACCCTGACCCTCCTGTGTTCCAGGTAACTGTCCATCACTCTTCTGATGTTCACCGGACATTTAGTTTCCGCCAGCCTGGTTTTTATGGCCGGCCACCATGCACTGTCAAAAGCTCCCTCTATGTCCAGCGATATCATAACGATCAATTTCTTGTCTTTTAATTTACGGCGTATGAGTTCTAGTAGGTCATAGAGGGAGTCTTCGGTGCTTCTTTGTGGCATAAACCCATACTGGCGTGTGCTGAGTCCGGGTATGATGTGCCATTTCACCCTTCCTATCAGCATTTTCTCCAGGACTTTTCCCATCACTGGCAACAGTCCTATTGGCCTATATGATTTAGGAACTGTATAGCTCTCCTTCCCGGGTTTCCTCAGGATGACTACCGTCGCTTCCTTCCAGATCCTCGGGAAGTAACCCAGTTCTAGGCATTTGTTTGCCAGTGATAGGAAGAGTTCCGGATCATGGTTTACCGCTTGCTGGCAGATATCGGCCGTAAGGCCGTCTGCCCCGGGGGCTTTTTTGGGGTTGAAGCTGCGTAAGGCTACGTTCAGCTCTTCCTGGGTAAACGGTGGGTCATGTTCTTCAACATGACTCATCTCGTTTACGTTTTCGGCTACCGTCCTGATACGCTTGTGTTCCTCATTATCTTCTTCCTTCTTGTCCTCGGGGTAAAATGTTTCCGCCAGCAATGTGGCTGATTCTAGATGGTTCAATGTTTTACCTTCCTTGGTCAGGGGCAGATCCTCCTGTCTCTTGCTAGTTCTACCTATGACCCTATAAATACCCTCCCATAGTCCCTCTTTATCCTGTTTTTCACAGAAGCTTATCCAGCTTTCTGTTTGGGCTGCTCTTTCCACTTGCTCATATTTTTCTTTAATTTGCAGGTACTCCCTGACGACTTTGGCCCTCCGGATCGGCGCTGCACAGCGGACTCTACGCTTCCTAGTGGCGACCTCCTTTTTCATCATGGCGAGCTCATTGGACCACCAAGGTAATTTAACTTTGTTGTTTGATTTTAACTTAGGTATACTTATATTAGATGCTTCTATTATTACGTTAATATATATTTCTATTTTAAGTTCTAAATCTGTTTTGTTATTAATTTCATCAAATTCAATTTTGTTTATTTTGTTATCTTCTAGCAACTGGCCCAATTTCTCACGAAATTGATACCAGTTTGCTTTTTTACTATTAAATATTCTAGTTGTTCTACTAATATCAAATCCCTTCGCCCTTTTCAGATTGATTTTAAAAAGAATGGTGTTGTGGTCAGAGCTCGTCATGCTTTCGTCCACTCTCCAGTTCTCGACCAGGTCGAGTAGATCCGCCGTACACGCCGTGATGTCCACATAGCTGGTGTACAGTGAGGTTCCCCTCACTGTGTGGAACGTCGGTGTTTCGCCTATGTTCAGCACCTGCAATCCCATATCTTCTAGGGCACCTGCCATTTCGACCCCTCTTTGATCGATTTTGTGACTACCCCACCAAGAGTTTTTGGCGTTTGCGTCTCCACCCAAGATGATTCTCTGGCCGAAGAACTTCTCTATCTTAGTAAGCTGCTCCAGGTATGGCCCTATCGGTGTTGGTTTCGGTTCTAGGTAGAATGAGACCACCGCGATCTCCCAGGCGCGCGTCTTCATCTTCACCACTGTGATGTTGGGCGTAGTGAAGTTCGGACACTGGACAACGTCGATATCGCCATCAAAGACTGCGATTGCGGTCTTGATGACGCCATCTCCATCGCCGGTATGCTGGAATATTCTAGCACCACGGTAGTCTTTCATTCTGCCCAAACTTCCGATGTACGGCTCCTGGAGCAGTGCGAAAGCCACCCCCTTTTTGTGAGCTTCAAGCATAATCTCGTTAGTGGCCAGAGCCTTCCTCTGCAGATTAGCTTGTGCCACGAGGTATGGCCTTTTTTGGGAGGCAGAGATTTCTCCTGGGACCACCTTAGCAATATGCCACCCTGGATCGTGCTATCGCATCCCATTTTGCCCTGATGGGGCAATCCTGGCTAAATGCGTTGTGGGCTGTCTTTTCTAGCTTTGAACGCACACAGTTGCAACATGACGGGACCCCACCCTCAAGCCAGTCGGGGCACCCTGTCCTCATATGGGGTCCCCCGCAGTGACTACACTTCGCCTGGGTCTCCTGGCAAAAACGCCTGCCATGCCCATAGCCCAGGCAAAGCGAGCACTGTACAATCGGAGATTGGTCCTCTACTCTTATACGCTGTAGGTCAATGTGGACGGACTCAGCCTCTGTCAGTCTCTGCCACATTTTGGGGGACACCCTCATCACTATGTGACTCGTGTGGGGGTTCCTAGTACGTTTTTTGTAAGCTATTTCTAATCTATTTTCCTGTTCATCCAGGTTCATAAACATTCGCTTATTTTGGTTTTTTAACGCGCTTATGATGTCTTCGTCACTGTTGCAACTGAGCACGTCCTTCAGGATAACGAGGGGGTCTCTGTTTTGGATGTTTTCCACTCTCAAACTTTCGCCGGATTCTTTTATTTTATTCTTGACTCGCTCTCTTTCCTCATCTGTTTTGCAGCCGATTATTATTTTACGGTCTTTGGCTTTTCTTATTTTTTCAACCTCGAATCCTCCTTCCTTTGCATTAACGGCTTTCCTGATCTTATTAATGACCTCTTCTCCTGTTTCTTGGTCATCAGTCGCGGTTACTATAAATGAGTGTAGAGCTGTCTGCACCGGGAGCCGCTTACCAATAGGAGTCGCGGCTACACCGGCGTAGGACCGCTTTTCCATACTTCTTATCTGCTCATTTAGCTGCCCCATGCTCTCGGTGTTCTCTTTGATGAGGTCAGCGTGCTCCTTCAGTTTCCCGATGAGATCCGCAATCTCTTTATTTCCTTCTTCCTTCCTTTCTGTTTCTCCACTCTGCACCGCTTTCTGTTCCTTTTGTATGTCTCTTGGTGGTTCTTTACTTTTCCCTTTTTCGGCCTCTGCCTCCTTGACAAGCTGGAAAAGTCTTTCCAGTGCCAGGATGACCTCTGTCTTTATTTCTGTTTTTGTATTTCGGGAGTTGTTCATATGCATTTTAGCTTTTAAGAGACAGGCTCGTGCTTCCGAGATCCTGTTTGCATATTTAGGTGCTTTGTTTACCACTACAGGGGAACTTTCGTCCGACTCCATTAATGTTCTCTGTGTGGCCCTTTCCTCCTCTTGGGCGTTTGAGGGCGTTACTTTCAATGTTTTGGGGTCTACCGGCAAATTAGAAGATGAAGACGAGGCCTCCTTGGGAGAGGTCTGAGGTTTCTTATGAGCTAGAGTCTCTGACCTGCCAGACTCCCAGTCTCCAATGGTGTTCTTAACCACTGAAGTCATTTTTGGTACTTCTTTTGGTGGTGTACTTTTAATAAAAGTCTTGTTTCCCACCGGTGATTTGGCAGGGTCCTTGTTGTCAATTTTGTCCTTCGAAGGTGTTCTGAACATGACATTCATTATTGTCAGAGGGGCGCCTAAATTATTACGAATTAAGGTCGAGTAAATAAAATATGATAAAAAATTTCAACACTTAAATATTTACGATTTCTACTTTGTAAAGAAGTAGAAAAATTTGTATAAAAATTTGTAAAGAAGTATAATTGTATAGAAATATAAGTATAAATAAATATTAGTCAGGTTAGTTGATAATTTTAAAAATGTTGTGTCTAGAAATTATTAAATAATTTCAGTCGCGTTTGATGTCTTATAACAGACTGTTCGCCTGAACAGACGGTCTGTTGTCTGGTCCAGCGGCAACCTACTACGGTCAAATTTACTTTTCTGCGTCAAAGAATCAGTCAAGCTGAGTTATGTAACCCTTTAGGGTTTAGTCACTTAAAGTCTGTCTTGGCTGGGAGAGAATTCGAACTTATTTGTTTTTAATTTATTTTAAAATAATAAGAGTACGGTATAATTACTAGA
>OU744798.1:32230259-32236121 GCA_916614155.1 Mesoligia furuncula
CACCTGAATCGGTTCAGGTACTCAGAGAACCCGCCGTGCCCCGTCAGTATTTGAGTGGTGATATTTGTAGGGACCATTTGTCGAACTATCTTGTATGAAGTAGTGACGTCCGGAAAGAAAAGTTTTGTAACTTTGGCCCTGGAACTTGTTCTATATCTTTGGTTCCACTCATCAATCGACTCCTTTCGGATCTGTCGCTTGATGAATGAAACCGGGCATAAGTCGTAGTCAGGTTTGGTTTTCGTATTGAGAGCCGCATGTTTCGCCAGTTCATCTGCCCTCTCGTTACCCGCAAGGCCTGCATGTGCCTTGATCCAGAATAAAGACACAGTTTTGTTCTGGCTTTCAATGGTCTTTAGGTTCTTGCGGGTTTCTACTGCCAGGGGATGCGTTGTTCTGGGGTTGGTTATGGTCTCCAGTGCAGACCTGGAGTCACTGTAGATGCCATAGCTCTCCTCGCTTCTCCGCTGGATCACCTCGGTAGCTCTACACACCGCGAGGAGTTCTGCCTGGTATACCGTACAGTATGGGGCCAGCTTGAGTTTTAGGGTTTTCACCTCTGCTACACTATCCCATAGGGATAGCGCTGCTCCCACCTTGCCCTCAATCCGGCTGCCATCGGTAAATATCCGAATAGCTTGGGTGTTGTAGCTATTTAATTGTTCTTGGTCTACCAGGCTCACGAACTCTATCGCAGTGTGCCTCCCCGGGTGTGGTGTACTGGCGAACTCGACTCTCCGCTCGACCTCTCTGTCTACTAGCTCCGGTCGGGGTACCCCTCTCCTCGCCTCATACAGGGCGGCTGCCTCTTGTATGCGGAGGTCGAGTGGCAATATTCCGGCCAGAACCAGCGCTGAGTGAAGAGAGGTCGTGCGGTACGCTCCGCATAGTTTTTGGGCAAAACCCCTCTGGACCGCATTTAGGTGGCGTTGAACCCCCAGCTTTTTTGATGCTGAGGACCAGGCGGCAGCTGCGTATGTGATGACGGGCTCTACCGCAGCGGTATATATGATTCGGGTCACTTCCGGGTGGAGACCCCAACTGACCCTGGCAGCTCTCGCCAGCTGCTTATAGACTCCAAGTGCCTTTTTACAGACGTTAGCCGTATGGCTATTAAAGGTCAACTTGGAATCTATTGTGAGCCCCAGGATTTTCATCTCCGAGGACATTTCAATGTCGATCCCTCCCATGGTCAGGTGTGGCGTGTCATATTTAAGTTTTCTTGTAAGCAGCATGGCGCACGTTTTGTGCGGCGCGAACCTGAGCTTATTCATAACACCCCACCCCCGAACATGTTCGAGAGCGGCATTGGCTTGTCTCTGGATGTCTAAGGCCGTGTCTCCCGAAATCACAAGCACCACATCATCCGCAAACGCCTGACAATAGTAGCCTCTCTGTGCGAGGCTTTCCAGCAATGGGTTCAATACGAGATTCCACAAGATGGGGCCGCCTATTGATCCCTGGACACACCCCTTATTCGTGCTTTTCGCGTACTCGTAGCCAGCATACCTTACCCGGACCTTGCGGTCGCTTAGGTAGCTGGCTATCATCCTCCTGAGGTTCGCAGGGCACTCTTCTTCCGCCAGTCTGACCTTAATGGCCGGCCACCACGCACTGTCGAAGGCTCCCTCTATGTCAAGCGAGACCATCGTGACGAGCTTCCTCTCCTGGAGTTTGCCCCTCACGTGGGCCATCAGGTCATAGAGGGAGTCTTCCGTGCTTCGTTGTGGCATAAAGCCATACTGGCGGGGACTTATTCGGGGCGCCAGGTACCAAACTAGCCTTCTAACCATCATTTTCTCCAGTATTTTACCCATCACTGGCAACAGTCCAATTGGCCTATAGGACTTGGGACTGGTGTAATTGTCCTTGCCTGGCTTCCTCAGCACCACCACGGTGGCCTCTTTCCAAGCTGTGGGGAAGTGTGTCAGTTGCCAACATTTGTTAAATAATACCAGATGCAGGTCCATGTCCCGGTATATTACTCGCTGGCAGATATCGGCTGTGAAGCCGTCCGCCCCGGGTGCCTTTTTGGGGTTAAAGCTCTCCGTCGCGAACCTGAGCTCCTCCGTCGTAAACGCTGGGTCATGGGTCTCATTATGTTTCCAGTCGTTTACTCGGTCTGCCAGGGCTCTGATCCGTCGATGGTCTGGGCTATCCTCCTCCTCTGTGTCCTCCGGGTAGAATACTTCCGCCAGTACTTTCGCGGATCCTTCCTGACCTACTTCCTTCCCATTCCAGACCAGTGGCAGATCTTCGTGCCTTTTTGTGGTTTTCTTAATCACCCTGTAAATCCCTTCCCAAACCGATTCCCTGTCCTGTTTCTGACAGAAATCTTTCCAGCTTTCTGTGGAGCGTTTTTTGACCTCTAATTCGTATTTTTCTTTTGCTTTCAGGTACAACGCAACCACACCTTCTCTACGTGACGGCGCGGCGCATCGGATTCTTCTCTTCCTGGTGGCGACATCGTGCTTCATTGCTTCGAGTTCTTCGGACCACCACGGCATGGTAAGTGTATGGTTTTCCTTTTTCTTAGGTATTGCTTCATTACAAGCTTCTGTTATTACTGTTGTGTATTTTCCAATTATTTCGTCTAAATGTTCCTTATTATTTATTTGTTGTATCTGTGCTGTATTGATTTTATTTACTAATTTTAATTGGTCCATTTTTTCATTAAAAAGTTCCCAATTAGCTTTTTTCGTGTTATAAATCCTGGTCGTCCTTTTAATGTTAAAACCCTTCCCTTTTTCTAATTTAATTTTGATTATTATGCCGTTGTGGTCCGAGCTCGTTAGGTCTTCAGCAACCATCCATTCCTCCACCAGGTCAAGTAAGTCCTCTGTACATAGCGTCACGTCAACGTAGCTTGTCAGTCTGCGTCCTCCTCTGATGGTATCGAAGGTGGGTTTGTTACCGCAGTTGAGTACCTGGAGATCTAGTTCCCCGATCATTCCTGCCAGGTCATCGCCTCTGTCGTCGATGGTGCTGCTTCCCCACCACACACTTTTGGCGTTAGCGTCCCCTCCAATGATGGCTTTCTTGGGCTTTAGCTCCTTCATCATGGTTGTTATGTGGTCCAGGTATGGCCCAATGGGTAGATCAGGCTCAAAGTAGTACGAGACGGCGAGCATCTCCCACGTCCTCGTTCGCAGTATCACCACCACGATGTTGTTGGTGGTGAATCTAGGGCACTGTATGACGTCAATGTCATGATTGAACACAACTATCGCCGCCTTTACAGTGCCCCCACCGCCGTCCGAGTTCTGGTAGACCCTAGCCCCCCCGTACGACTTCATTGCCTTAATGCTACCCACATACGGCTCCTGGACCAACGCGATGGCTATTTTTCGCTTTTGAGCCTCGACCATAAGTTCATTAGTCGCCAGTTGTTTGCGTTGGAGGTTGGCTTGCACTGTGGTGTATACTTGTGTAGCTGCCGTTCGCGTAACCGCCGGGACCACCTTAGCAATATGCTATTGCGGATCGCGCTAATGCATCCCATTTCCTGCGCACGGGGCAGTCATGGCTATAGACCGTGTGCCCTGTGTCGTCATGTTTTTCTCTGACACAGTTTTTGCACTTCGGCCTGTCGCCCGTTGCCAGCCCGGCACATTCGGCCCTGAGATGTGGCCCCCCGCAATAGTTGCACAGATCCACAAGCTCCGTACACAACTTTCGGCCGTGTCCATACGCCAAGCACCTTGTGCATTGTATGAGAGGCGTTTGGTCCTCGACTCTAACGCACTGCAGGTCGATGAAAACTCTGCCAGCCGCGGTCAGCTTCTGCCACAACTTCGGTGTCACCTGTAGGACGACGTGACTCTCTAGCGAGTTCCGTGCCCTCCGCCGGTATTTCACCGTGGCAGTTGCCTCCTCAGCCGTCAGACCCTCCAGTAGGCGGGCGTTCTGGACCTTTAGGGCAGTCAAGATGTCCTCGTCAGTGTTGTAGGACAAGAGGTCCTTGATGATCACGAGTGGGTTCCTGTTTTTCGCCTCTTCCACTTTCAGGTTTTTGTCCTTTTTGAGCTGGGCTGTTGTTTTTGCCATCTCTTCCTTGTTACCGAAGCTTAGGATAACCCTCTTGTCCTTAACTTTTCGGAGTCTCTCGATTTGTAGGCCGCTATTCTTCGCATCCAGAACCTGTTTTACCCTACCCACGACCTCTGTGCTGGTGTCCATTGTGACATCGGACGACACGATGACTGAGTGCTTAGGGTTAGGTTAGGTTAGGTTAGGTTAGGTTAGGTTAGGTTAGGTTAGGTTAGGTTAGGTTAGGTTAGGTTAGGTTAGGTTAGGTTAGGTTAGGTTAGGTTAGGTTAGGTTAGGTTAGGTTAGGTTAGGTTAGGTTAGGTTAGGTTAGGTTAGGTTAGGTTAGGTTAGGTTAGGTTAGGTTAGGTTAGGTTAGGTTAGGTTAGGTTAGGTTAGGTTAGGTTAGGTTAGGTTAGGTTAGGTTAGGTTAGGTTAGGTTAGGTTAGGTTAGGTTAGGTTAGGTTAGGTTAGGTTAGGTTAGGTTAGGTTAGGTTAGGTTAGGTTAGGTTAGGTTAGGTTAGGTTAGGTTAGGTTAGGTTAGGTTAGGTTAGGTTAGGTTAGGTTAGGTTAGGTTAGGTTAGGTTAGGTTAGGTTAGGTTAGGTTAGGTTAGGTTAGGTTAGGTTAGGTTAGGTTAGGTTAGGTTAGGTTAGGTTAGGTTAGGTTAGGTTAGGTTAGGTTAGGTTAGGTTAGGTTAGGTTAGGTTAGGTTAGGTTAGGTTAGGTTAGGTTAGGTTAGGTTAGGTTAGGTTAGGTTAGGTTAGGTTAGGTTAGGTTAGGTTAGGTTAGGTTAGGTTAGGTTAGGTTAGGTTAGGTTAGGTTAGGTTAGGTTAGGTTAGGTTAGGTTAGGTTAGGTTAGGTTAGGTTAGGTTAGGTTAGGTTAGGTTAGGTTAGGTTAGGTTAGGTTAGGTTAGGTTAGGTTAGGTTAGGTTAGGTTAGGTTAGGTTAGGTTAGGTTAGGTTAGGTTAGGTTAGGTTAGGTTAGGTTAGGTTAGGTTAGGTTAGGTTAGGTTAGGTTAGGTTAGGTTAGGTTAGGTTAGGTTAGGTTAGGTTAGGTTAGGTTAGGTTAGGTTAGGTTAGGTTAGGTTAGGTTAGGTTAGGTTAGGTTAGGTTAGGTTAGGTTAGGTTAGGTTAGGTTAGGTTAGGTTAGGTTAGGTTAGGTTAGGTTAGGTTAGGTTAGGTTAGGTTAGGTTAGGTTAGGTTAGGTTAGGTTAGGTTAGGTTAGGTTAGGTTAGGTTAGGTTAGGTTAGGTTAGGTTAGGTTAGGTTAGGTTAGGTTAGGTTAGGTTAGGTTAGGTTAGGTTAGGTTAGGTTAGGTTAGGTTAGGTTAGGTTAGGTTAGGTTAGGTTAGGTTAGGTTAGGTTAGGTTAGGTTAGGTTAGGTTAGGTTAGGTTAGGTTAGGTTAGGTTAGGTTAGGTTAGGTTAGGTTAGGTTAGGTTAGGTTAGGTTAGGTTAGGTTAGGTTAGGTTAGGTTAGGTTAGGTTAGGTTAGGTTAGGTTAGGTTAGGTTAGGTTAGGTTAGGTTAGGTTAGGTTAGGTTAGGTTAGGTTAGGTTAGGTTAGGTTAGGTTAGGTTAGGTTAGGTTAGGTTAGGTTAGGTTAGGTTAGGTTAGGTTAGGTTAGGTTAGGTTAGGTTAGGTTAGGTTAGGTTAGGTTAGGTTAGGTTAGGTTAGGTTAGGTTAGGTTAGGTTAGGTTAGGTTAGGTTAGGGTAGGTTAGGTGTGGTTGGTTAGGTGTTGGTTAGGTGGTAGGTTAGGTTTGGTTAGGTTGGTAGGTTAGGGTTAGGTGTAGGTTTGGTTAGGTTAGGTTGGTGGTTAGGTTAGGTTAGGTTAGGTTAGGTG
>OU744799.1:0-215000 GCA_916614155.1 Mesoligia furuncula
TTTCATTTATAATAAAAGTATAAAATACGTGTGACACACTTACATTAAAAATAATCCAGTAATTACTTAAAAAAAAACAATTTTTACCCGGAGCGTCACATAAACACTGCACAAACAAATAGAAATTGGCCCGACGCGGCTTTCGTGCCTTAATTTGTTCGTCGAAAGATCCGCGGTATTGTTATTTTTGAAAAACTCGTCTTCATATTGGACTATTCAATAAATTGTCATACGGGTCGACGCCAATCACAATCAGTTACCTACAGCCGCGAAATCTCATTTTTGCTTTTCATTCGCGGTTTTGAACAATGTTAGTTACGCGTTATTGGACTATCAACGACGAAATGTAAAATTTTATATGTTTTTGTTCTGTAAACTTTTTGTATTGTAATACTATGTTTATTGTTTTGTTTTAATATTGAGGAATAAGCTCAACAATAAATCAAACAACTAGATACGAGTGCCACTACCACGATAGTTTTTTGTGCATAAGTCAAAGTTGACGACCCTAGCGCGTCCGCCGAGCGTAGGTATGAAAAGTGAAGTACCTACATACATGTGATTGTCTTCTGTACTATCTGTATTTTGTGGTACAATACAACTTAATACTGACCAGCAAATTGCAAAAAACGTAAGAAAATTTGATTTCGCGGGCTACCTTAGTGCTTCCCCCTTAAACCGCTGGTCTTAGAGACATGAATTTTAGAGGGTGTGTTCTTTGTGAAGAGTAGATATCGACTAAGAAGGGGTTTTTGGAGATTCAAACTTTAAGGGGTGAAAAGGGGGGATTTTGTTTGTATGAAAAATCTTATTCCTTGAGTTAATAACCTTGAAACTTGGCACGAATACTTATCTAAGTAAATTATGATGTTTGGGATTTTTTGTTTCTCTAAACTACCCCCTGAAGGGGGATTGGGAGGTGTCAAAGTATGTATGGAAGAATTTTATTGCGCTGTCAGATTATCGTGAAACTCAGTACTTTTACATAAGACCAAAAATAAAAAATAACTTGTAGCAGGGTTTTTCAAAAATCTACCCCTAACGGGGCGAAAAGTTAATTTTACAGGGGATGGCTTTACTGCGTGGCTTGATTAACCCGAAAATTGGTAGCATAAACAATCTTTGAGTCAAGTAGAACACATCCCAAACGATTTTACGAAATTCCACCTGTGTGGGGGTAAAAAGCGGGGATACAGTTTATATGAAAAATCTTATTAATTTGGTTAATAAACTTGAAGCCTTGGAGGATGTGTTCTTTGTGAAGAGTAGGTATCCATTAAGAAAGGGTTTTTAGAACTTTCACCCCTAAGAGGGTGAAATTTCACGCGGACGAAGTCGCGGGCAGAAGCTAGTTATAATATAAAATGGTAAACTGATTGACTGACTGGTTGATATATCAACGCACAGCCGAAACGACTGGGACTAGGAATGTGAAATTTTTACACGCGGCTTCCTTTTGTAATATACGGAAGCACTAAGAGAGGAAATTCAACCTTTAAGGGAGTGAAAAGAGGTGATTTTGTTTGTATGAAAAATCTTATAGACCTCCTTTATGTGCTCTGCGAAGGAGAGGTACATATCGAGTACTACACCTAGGTATTTGGCTTGCTTTTCCGAAGGAATCGGATTGCCAAATCCTCGCTGAAGAACTATAGACCTATCTCACTTCTGAACCACGTATACAAGCTGCAGCTGTCGAGGGTTGTCAAGAATCGTCTCGCCAAAAGACTTGTCGAGATCCAGCCGTCAGATCGAGGCAGTTTTCGAAAAGGCTTCATTCAGTACCATAGACCACATCTATGTTCGGTTCGGCAAATTGTACAGAATACCGCGGAGTACAACCAGTCACTGTGCATTTGCGGACTACGAGAAAGCCTTCGACTCCACTTCTTCACTTCCACTGTAGGCAGTTCTGGCCTTTCTGCTACGATGTCGAATTAACTGGTGCTACATCGAAGAGAGACAAGAGAAAGAGAGAGCGCGCGCGCGCGCGCGCGTGATGGCATTGAGATGTTTGTAAGACGCTGCCACGATGACTGTTCAGATCCAGGATCAGAAAATCACCCCATCCAACTGCTCAGAGGGGTGAAACAGGGGGATGTAATATCCCGAAAATTGTTCACCCATGCATTAGAGGACGTCTTCAAGACGCTGTCCGCTGGACTGGACTGGATTGGGTATCAACGTGAACGGCGAGTACATTTCACATCTTCAATTTGGCGATGACACCGATACTGGCAGAGACGCTGGAACAGTTAGACCAGATGCTGCTTAGCTTAAATGGAGACTCCATTTTGGCGTGCAACATATGGTTTATCTGTTTCAGCGTCTATTCATCTTTTTCGATTTGCCGATGACATCGTCATATTGACTGAGTCTCTCCAGCAGCAAAATTCAAATACTTACAATTCGCACATCTTAACGATTCCAATCCACTTCGAAGGGCCGCTTCTCAAAGTTTTGAAGGATTATGTTTATAACAAGTCATCCAGCTCAGTAGACAAAACTTTGAGAAAGAAGCCGACAGACGGATCCAGTTGGGTTGGGCAGCATTTGGAAAACTTCAAACAACTTTTTGGTCAAGTCTTCTCGTCGCCGGGTTAGGCGATGAGAATTATTTGACCAAGTTTTTGAAAACTAAGGTCTTCAACCAGTGCGTCCTGCCCGTCATGACATACGGTGCCGAAACGAGGACACTGACGGTCGGGCTGGTACACAAATTCAAGGCCGCTCAGCGCTCTATGAAGCTAGCTACGCTCAGAGTCTCTTTGAAGGATAAAATCAGGAATAAAATAATCCGGAAAAGAATCGGAACTACAGACATAGCTTGCAGAGTAGGCAAACTAAAGTGGCAGTGGGCTGGGAGAGGTCTTTGTCCAGCAGTGGACTGCGATAGGCTGAGTTGATTGATGACTGTGTTTAATTTAGATAATAATAATAACGTTTATTGTGTCCAAAAGATATACACAAACAATTTGGGTTTGGAGTCTTCATTTAAGCAGATAATGCCTGTATTAGAGGACTCCGCTCCTTCACAACAGTTGGTACTTACTTAAAACACAATAAAAACAGTAGATGTAGTAAAACAAAATATAATTGTGTGAACATGAGTGAGTGTGTACATGTGTTGTTGAGTGTTATGAGTGTAATGGATGTATGAGTATGTGTGTGTGTGTGTGAATGTACGTGTAGGTATGGGAGAGTCTCTGTGTGTGTGTGTGCGCGTCGTGTACATGTATTAAGTTACGTTTTGTAGGAGAGCTTCGGTATTTTCATATGTTAGTGGTTTTATCCAGTCAATCAACATTTCTTTACATACATGATAAGATTTAGCATATACGAAAATTTCTTTATATATTTTGTTATACAATTGAGTCGATCGTTTACTAAATTGCATAGATCCGAATTTGGTCTTGGTTATAGGTATTTGAGCTATATTGTGTTTTCTTCTCCTAGAGTGTATATTTGAATTATAAGGTAAGGTTTTGTGCTTTTTTAAAATTATTTGAGTAATATATAGTTTCCTAACTGACAATACTTACATCACTAAGTTTGTAAACGTTCTCTGTAGAATAACTCATTTTTTTAAATTGCATTATTTTGAGCAGGGCTCGTTGTGCTCGCTCCAATTGGATGAATTTAGATTTTGTTGCCCCACCCCAAACAGGAATACAGTATATTAATATTGATTGCGCAAGAGAAATATAAATTTGAGTGAGCACATTTCGAACCGGCTTACCGCTACTCAGTGTAGACCTAGGCAGCACGTGACGCAGAGTCTTAAAAATCCAATTAAGCTTGCGGACTCTATTGGCAACTTGCTCAAGATGGGGTACCAGCATAATCTCTGATCCAGCATTACCCCTAAATATTTTGTGCTAGAAACTTTGCCAATACTAGAGCAGTTACAGTTATCACTATTAATACCATCACACGTGTGTATAATGATTCGAAAATCGCCGGTTGGTTGAGTACGGTTGCAGATGCTGAAACATATACGGCCTTATTACAAAACAAGATTTATCTTTAGACCCAGGTTTAAACCATCCAGCTATTTTTAAATTTCGAACTATAATCCGACGAAGCTAAAGTTCTTATTACAAAAACTGACCTTAAACCCGAGTCTAAGTTGTCAATTTTGCATTAAGAACTTTACAGTTGTCGGAATAAAGTTCAAAATTTAAAAATGGCTTGATGGTTTAAACCTGGGTCTAAAGATAAACCTTGTTTTATAATAAGGCCGTTAAAGTTTGTTTTTGAGGCATTTAAAGTGAGAACGTTAGCATTGAGCCAATTCGCAACCAGGGACATTCCTGTTTCAGCACTTAGCTGCACATCATGCCATGTCCTACCAATGAAGATGACAGCTGTATCATCGGCGTACGACAGGACTGTGGCATTAGAAATTTTTAATTTTTCCAGCTTGCTTACAAGGATAAGCGCAGAGACGGTATCAAATGCCTTTCTAAGGTCTAAAAAGACAGTTAGGCACTTATCTCCATTGTCAAGATGATTAGCTACTAATGAAGTTAGTGATATGACGACATCCTCAGTGGAAACACCTTGACGAAAACCAAACTGTGAGTCAGAGATGATATTGAATTTGTTTAACTAATTAAGAATCCTAACATTTATTAATTTTTCAATAATTTTGGATATACTAGTAAGAACAGAAATTGGTCTATAATTATTAACATCGTCTCTACTCCCACCCTTGTGCACAGAAGTAATAATGGCTAATTTTAACGGGGCAGGGAAGATGCCAGTTTTAAAGCAGAGGTTCGCAAGATGTGCTATGATAGGGACGGCTTCCATGCCTACATACTTTAAAAATTTCGTAGAGATGTTGTCCCAGCCAGGGGCACTGTCAGCTTTTAGGTTAATTAATATTCTGTACCTATACTTCGTCGGCGTCAGTTTCAAGAAGCACAAAAGAGTTTGCTAGATTTGATGCGTTACTGCTCTGACCGAAGGCATAATTCACGGTTGTAGGTAGAATTTGTTGAGCCAGGTCATGACCAATTTTAGAAAAATAATTGTTTATAAAATTTACTGAATCAGACGGGGTTGGCTGAAGTTTTAACAATTCTGCGTCAAAATTATTTGTTTTCTGTGAGTAGGTAATATCTTTTATATTTTTCCACAGTAATTCACAGAATACATCTACAGTCTACTTACCAAGTTTCAAGAGTACCTATAGTTCTTAGTTTCGGAAAAAAGTGGCTGTGACATACGGACGGACAGACAGACAGACATGACGAATCTATAAGGGTTCCGTTTTTTGCCATTTGGCTACGGAACCCTAATAACCAAGGCGAGGGTGAATTAATAAAAAATAAATAGCGCATCAATAAAATTTTAAAGTTGTCTACGGTTAATACTGGTTGTGATTGTGCGATAATGAACTTTATGAAAATATACGATGTCACTGTTTAGGCGTAGGTAGAATGACTTTTGTCACTTAAATCAATTTAGTATCCATCTACCCCACGAAGTAAACTTTTACTTCGTCCTACTCATTTGAGGACTTATAGTTTTTTTTTTACCCTCGTTATCTAGAAAAGTTGTTAGGCGAAAATCATTTTAGTCGTTCTTTAATAATAATGCAAGAAATACTGATATATAAAAATCATAAATGAAAACAAATAACAAAGAAATTGATAATAGGTGGATTGTGTTTTCGAACCCACATGTTGTTCGTCGCCAATCCAGCATCGAACCGCGAAGCCGGGAGTCTACCGTCTACCTCGACGAAGCGCGGACGCGTAGATCATCGACACATACTGTGTCATCGATCCGCGTTTACGATGGATTCAAAAGTAGTGAAGTGCGTTAACTGCAACGTTGTAATAAATGAACTTTTAGCGTTTCTGGTGAATGTTTTGGACTACATGGATGAAGAAAGTGTACACCTCTTGGTTACTACTTCATTTAATGTGGATAGCATTGCAAAGGCGAAATCATTGTTATTCGACTCGGTACCAAATGCGAAGAAGATGCCACTTAGGCGCAAAGAAGGGAAGAAAAGGATGTCTAGGGACCTCGACGGCGTTATTATGTTAATGAAAGCTACAAATCCTGAATTGCTCCCTATTTTTGTGGCAAAGGACCTACATGCTGTTCCTAGTGTGGGTTTTGACCATATTGATTGTACGCGGTTGTTGAAGGACATAGCTAGGCTGCAAAGTCAAGTAGGTATGCATGCTGCAAGAAAAGTGTGTAACAACGGACACATTTGAACAGCTTAAACAAGACGTTGAACATATGAAACAGGTGTCTCTTATTGAAACTGTCCCATCACTGTATGTGAACAAGAGAAGAGGAGCATGTTTACAAGATAGCTATGAGCTAAATAGTGGTCCCATCGGATTACAATACGTGCCTATAAAAACAGCGCAGACAACGATGTTTGAAACTAACCGTCTTAACATGCACAACACCTCGGATAACAGCAGGGATAACTCCGTCCCTTTCCAATGCACAGAACGGAGTGAGACAGCAAACAGTCGGCGCGTGGAGGCACCTACTGAGGTTTCGTGCGTGGTAATGTCGCGCGTGAGCAAGAGAGACAGCGAAACTGGTATTCAACCGGTATGCGGCGCGAGTGTGACAGGGATAACTGATCAAGCGAAGGCGCATGCGGAGGCCACGGAAAGTACTGTGGTTCCGAGCAGTGATCTATCCAGTGCAGGCGCACTGGCGGCGGCAGTGGCGGATGATACGTTCCTTAATTCGAACTCGGCAAATAAAACAGCTGTTTCTGTGACCTCTGTGGAAACCCAGCGAAAGCTTTTACGGGAGTCAAATGGTAGTGTATTAGTGAGTAATTGTGCGGTATTACCAGAAGAGGACTCAGAGTGGCAGGTTGTTAAATCTAAATCTGCTAAGAGATACAAACTGTTAGGCCAAAAAGGTCGTGCGTCATCACCTAACGGTAAATTTAAAGCGGCCGACGTTAAAATCCCGCTATTTATTTCTAATGTGAGTAAAGAGACTAGTGAACAGGATATAATAAGTTATATTGAGAGTAAAGCGGGGGTTGTTGTGTCGCTAACGAAAATAAAAATGAAGACCGATAGGAAATACAATGCGTACAAACTTTTTGTCTCAAAAACAAAATTAGACATTTTCTTAAATGACGAGTTCTGGCCTGACGGGATTACGTTTAGGCGTTTCGTGCATTTTATGTACACTCTCAGGAGGGGCGTAATCTGAGAGAGAGTTAGTTTTGAGTTTTGACTTTCAAATAATTATGGATACTTGTAAAAATATCTGCAGATTCACTAGCTTTAACTGTCATTCTTTTAAGAACTCAATCGACGATGTTAGAAGTTTATGTAAAACATCGGTACTAGTGTGTTTACAGGAGACTTGGCTCCTTAATCATGACATTCCATTACTGGGAACGGTTAGTGGTGATTTTGAATATACAGGTAAGTCTGCTGTGGACACATCCGCCGGTATACTGAGAGGGAGACCATACGGTGGGGTGGCTATTCTCTGGAGAAAGGGTGTATTTGAGATGGTTTCTGTCGTAGAGTGTAACAGTGCCCGACTAACTGCAATTAAGGCGACAATCGGGGGACGTAAGATCTTAGTCTTTTCTGTATACATGCCATGCATGTAAACTCCATCGATAATTTGCCTATTTTCTCGGATGTGTTAGGTGAAATTAGTGCCATTGAAGAGAGTAGTGACGTCGAAACAGTATTTTTGTTGGGTGATTTTAATGCCCATCCCAAAGAACTGTTTTATGATGAGCTTGAGAGGTATTGTTTAGATAGGTCGTGGGTATGTGCAGATGTGAAGAGACTAAGCGCCGACTCGGGTAGTTACACATTTGTGGACCATTATCACGGCAGTAGTAGGTGGCTAGATCACTGTGTGGTCTCCCTGTCAGCTTGGAAAACCATTGTAAATGTAGGTATATTAGAGGACGTATATATGTCTGACCATCTTCCTATATATATCGAATGTGATCTAGATGCGATTAGGCCGAAGCTATGTAATTCTGATATGCCTAGGAATGCAGCTCTCTGGGGGGAGAGAGATGAATCGCAAATCAGTGAATTATGTCACGAAGTAGACTTATGTCACGAAGGTTTGCGAACCATTGATTTTCCTTTCGAGTTCACTGAATGTAGCTACGGTACATGTAACCTTGATGCCCACAAACTAATAATAGACTCATTGTATGACCAGATTGTGCAGGTCTTAAAAAAGGCGGCTATCCTAACCAAGGGTAGAAATAATGTTAAATGTCGGAGAAAGGTTCTGTGTGGCTGGAACAATCATGTAAGGGAAGCTCATTGGGATGCCAGGCTTAGGTTTAAGTCTTGGGTTTTTCACAATAGACCACTAGTGGGCATAGTGTACGAGCAAATGTGCGAGTCTCGCAAAATTTTTAAAGGCAGGCTAAAGTGGTGTCGAAAGAATCAAGAGCAATTGAAAATGGATGTGATAGCGAAGTGTCGAGCCACTAAAAACTTTTCCCACTTTTGGAAAGCTACCAAAAAAATGGATGTTAGGCCTGGCCTCCCGGCGAGTGTGAGTGGCTTAAGCGATCCGAGCGAGATCGCGAATATGTTTGCCAACCATTTTAGAGTTCGGTCGCCGATTGGTCCTTCTACTGCGATGAATGGCGCTGCGCCCTGCAGCCAGGGGAAGGAGCCTTTGTTGCGTTTCCCAGCAAGTCAAGTTAATGCTCTTATTAAAGGAATGACCAAAGGCAAATCTCCTGGGCATGACGGGCTCAGCGTCGAACACCTGAAGTATGCTGGAGTGCACCTGCCGAGGGTCCTGGCTCTGTTGTTTACTATGTGCATCAGTCATGCGTACCTTCCAGCTGACCTAATGAAAACCACAGTGGTTCCCATAGTTAAGAACAGGACCGGTGACATCTCGGATAAGGATAACTATCGCCCGATCTCCCTCGCGACCGTGATAGCAAAGGTGCTGGATGGTTTGTTTGATTCTTACTTGCAAAAGTATCTTAAACTACACGATGCGCAGTTTGGTTTTCGACCCGGACTATCTACTGAGAGCGCAATCTTAAGTCTCAAACACACTGTCCAGTACTACACTGATCGTAAGACTCCGGTGTATGCCTGTTTTTTGGATCTCTCCAAGGCCTTTGACCTCGTGTCTTACGAGGTGCTTTGGAGGAAGCTAGGGGATAGTGGTATACCGGTGGAGATGTTGAACATCTTTAAATATTGGTACAATAACCAGACGAACTGTGTCAAATGGTCAGGCACTCTTTCCGATTCATACAGACTGGAGTGCGGCGTTAGGCAGGGGGGGTTATCATCTCCAAAGCTCTTCAGCCTGTACGTAAACGATCTCATAGTGGAACTCAGCAGCATGCGTGTCGGATGCCGGGTGGGTGGTATTAGTGTTAATAATATCAGCTACGCGGACGACATGGTGCTGCTGAGTCCCACTGCGGGGGCGATCGGAGAAATGCTTAAAGTTTGTGAAGCCTATGCCGAGTCACACGGACTTATTTACAATGTAAAGAAAAGTCAGTACATGGTCTTAAAGGCCGCCGGTAGGTGTCCTGAATCTGTTCCACCCATTACTTTGAATGGTGTAAACTTAGATAGGGTGTCGCAGTTTAAGTACCTTGGACATTACCTTACCGACGACCTTAAGGACGATGTTGACATAGAGAGGGAGCGCAGGGCTCTGTCAGTCCGTGGCAACATGCTAGCCCGTAGATTCGCCCGCTGTACGGACCAAGTCAAGATCACGCTATTTGAAGCGTATTGTCAGGGTCTGTATACGGGTAGTCTATGGGTTAGTTATACCAAAAAATCCCTGGACACACTGCGCGTCCAATACAATAACATTTTCAGGATGATGTTGGGACTTCCTCGTTTCTGCAGTGCCTCCGAGATGTTCGCGCAGGCTCATACTGACGGTTTTCATGCCGTCATTCGGAAAAAAGTCGTGTCACTTATGAGGAGGGTGCGGGGGAGTCACAACAGCATCCTGAAAACTATAGCTGAAGATGTGCGTGCGCCTGTGTTGAGGCATTTCGTTCGTCTGGTGATCTTTTAGGGAGGTATCTCCCTGTTGGTTGTCTTGACGGGGCGTGGTGTCTCAGCGCAGGGGCGTTTGTGACGTTTATGTGAGTGTTGTCCTTTGTTATTGTATTTAAGTAGGTAGTAACAATAGTTTCTAAGTTTTTGTACACTAACCGTTGGATCTAGTTGTCCCAAAATAAATAATTTTGAATTTGAATTTGAAGCCACAATGACTGGTTGAAAATACGCGAAATTAAAGATTGGGTCTTAGATTGGATTGGGTAGTAAGTATTATACACATTTTTTTTTCTTTTTTTTATACACATTTTTCTCGAAAGTTTGATTTTTTTACTTACGTTACTATATGAGCGGAGGTGCGATATTGCTATAAAAAATAGTAGGCGTCAAATTTTTTTTCTTGATTTTCTTGTTAATTATATTACTCGTCGCATTATAAGTCTTTACCTATGAAATTGCCGTTTTGTATGAAAAAAATTAAACTAATTTTTTTCATGTAAGTTTTATTAATCGAAGTAACCCATGCAATCAATGTATCTTTGCCAACGCAGTGGCAGTTTATTGATGCCCTTCTTAAAGAAATCAGCTGGACGGGAGGCAACAAATTCTTCAAAGGCATTTTGTACTGCCTCTCGACTATTGAATTTTTTTCCCGCCAAGAAGTTATCCCAATTCTGGAAAAAGTAGTAGTCTGTAGGCGCCAGTCTGGTGAGTAGGGCGGATGACGGAGAGCTCAGACCCCAGTTCTTGCAACTTGGAGACCGTCTCCTGTGCAGTATGAGGTCGCGCCACAGATATAGATATACCTAGATAACGCAAGAGTAACTACTTCGCGTGCCAAAAATTGCACCAACTTATGATTACAAATCGTAAGCCGCCCCTTTCGCGCTCAGTCCTTTGTACTGCTGGCTGGGTAAGTGTGAGCGAGAGCGCGAGCTTGTGACGTCATAGTAGGTAGTCAAAAAAATGGCACGCTTGGTTTTCATACAGTTCGTGATACTTGCGTTATCTAGGTATATCTATATCTGTGGGTCGCGCGTTGTCGTGCAGGAGCAGCGGAGACGAGCGATTGACCAATGCTGGTTGGAGATGTGCCAGCTTCTCCATCATTGTGTTCAGTTCTTCACAGTACACATCTGCAGTAATGCTCACCCCGTTTGGTAAGAAGCTGTGATGAATCACACCGGCGCTAGACCACCAAACAGTGACCATCACTTTTCTAGGGGTAAGTTTTCGTTTAGGGCATTGTTTAGGTGAACCAGGATCCAACCAACTTGCTGAGCGCTTGCGGTTATCAAACAGAATCCATTTTTAATCGCAGGTAACAATGCGGTTCAAAATTCCTTCATTTGTGTGTCTGTTGAGCAGTGCAAGGCACGCGAGACGTGCCTTGCACTACTCAACAGACAGCGTACTTCGCGCTGGCGATCATTGAGTTCGTGGGGCACCCATTTGTCAAGCTTTTTTACCTTGCCAATTTGACGCAAATGGACCAATATTGTTTTGACGCTAACGTCGAAAGCTGCTGCTAATTCAGCCGTAGATTGTGTATCATCAGCTTCCACAATCGCCTTTAATTCGTCATTATCGACCAAAGTCTTCGGACGACCGCGAGGTTCATTTTTCAGGTCGAAATTTCCAGAACGGAAGCGAGCAAACCAATAACAGGTGGTGCGTTGGTTTGTAGTGTTAGCTCCGTAAACGTCGTTGATGTTGCGTGCCGCTTGTGCCGCGTTGCTGCCACGACGGTACTCATATTCCATAATTACTCGAATTTTTAACGTATCCATGATGACGAAAAAGATTGAAATGCGATGAAAATGTAACACTAATCAAGAAACAAATGACTACTTTTGGAAAAAAAATCCATGTTTTTAAAATAAAATTAATTTGAAATTAGAATTCTTAGCCAAACAAAAATTATTTTGATTTGAAATGGCCAGTACTGCAGAACGGCAATTTTATAGGTAAAGACCTTTATTTTCAGATTATATTTTTGTGAGTTGTAGGTACATTCGTCTGGTAAATATTAGGTAACCAAAAAATACACACATCAAAAGTGTCTAGGGATCAACATATATTTTTGCAATAACTTTTCTCCTGATTGATATTAATTAAAATTTTCTTTAAGGATTCATCAAATAAAGTGTTTTCGTTTGTCACAGTAACGATAAACCAAGTCACCTTTGCATTAATAAAGAAATTTGCCATTTTCCTAATAAAGGGATTTTTGACATTTGAACCACTAACACAAAAGTTCGAAAAAAAGACTGAAATAACAGTTTTCTTTAAAATTTTATTGGGTAACTTAAACAATTAATAATCCGTGTTTCTACCGCGAACACTAACAACACAAGAACATCGGTTTGGCATACTCAAAATGAGTTCATCCAAATCACGCTGTGGAATGGCCGCCCATGTTCGTTGCAACAACAAAAAAAGGTCTTCTTGCGACTGGATACCCTCCATATTCGGCAGAGCTCTTCTCTGTAGCATATCCCATGCATGCTCAATCGGGTTCAAGTCTGGCGACTGAGCAGGCCAGGGCAGGACATTGATGTTAGCTGCGGCGAGAGTCTGTCTTACAACTCTTGCGGTGTGCGGTCGTGCATTATCATGCATTAACTGAAATAAGGGACCGATTTGCACTTGTAGAGGAACGATGACGTCTGATACAATCGTCTCAGCATAAATTTGAGCGTTGAGGTTGCCTCTGATCCAAATCAACTCAGTTCTTCCGCCGATCCAAATACCCGCCCATACCATGATGGTTCCACCACTATAAGGATGGACTTCCTGGCAGGATTTTAATCGCTGTTGGCGTCCAGGGGTTCTCCAGTGTCGTATACGTCTTGTATCCGGTCTCATACCAAAACGAGACTCATCAGAAAAGCACACGAAACGCCATTGTTCTTCTGCCCAATTTCTGTGTTCAAGAGCCCATTGATATCGAATCCTACGATTGTGCATTGCTATAGGTGGTACCCGTAGCGGTCTTCGGGAATGAAGGTTCACTTCATGCAAGCGGTTTCTGACTGTTTGGTCGCTAATTAAGTTCCCTGAAGAGTGATGAAGCCTCACGGCTAACATCATGGCGGTTATTGTTGGAGCTCTTCGAGTTAAGATTTGAATGTATCGGTCTTGTCTCCGTGTGGTGCAGCGATACCGTCCTCCATGGCGCTCAGCCACGGTACCAGTGCTTCGGTAACGTGTCCAAAGTCGACTGATAACACTCTGACTTGTATTCAGAGCTAAAGCCACAGTACGTTGCCGGGAACCAGCTTCTATCATTCCCACGGCTCTGAGCATTTCTTCCCTGCTTAAATGACGTCGCCGCTCCATAATAACGTTGGTTTTAATCAGTAGTAGGGAAACAGTAGCACTAATAATGTCTTCAATGCGTTGTATGTTTTTATAGGGAAAATATTGACAGCTGATTTTCATCTTTTACTCGAATTTGATTCACAGTTCCTGATTCAAATTATGAAATGCACCAAAAAGGATCCATATAAATTTATAAAATCATAAATTTATTACAAAGCCACATCTCAATCTCAAGAAATCCGCATAAAAATGCTTGATCCCTAGACACTTTTGATGTGTGTATCTATTACATTCATTATCAGTATTCACCCGTCATTCTGACAGTCAGGACTGCGGCTCACTTTATTATTATAATTGTTCGTTTGTTTGAGGTACATTGAATTTCATTAAAGGTACATTGCAGGTACATTCCTTTCATATACAACATATTCATTTCTGCGATAGTACACCCGTCATTCTGACCTAGACATTCGAATAAGGTGTAATTTCTTTTAGTACACTTCTGGACACATCTATTGGCCCACCTTGTATTTTCAGTTTCGTTTGGTCCTAGCTAAAATTTTATAGTAGGTCGAGCAAAAAGTTTTTATGCAGTTTTGAACCTGGCACATTCACAATTTCATTCAATAGTCTTTTTTTGAATTTCGAACACAGAATTTAAAGAAACAAAAGACAATTAGGAGCCTGTTTGTTGATATCAAACAATCGAATACTAAGAAAACTTGGTTTTATTGGTTTACTTGGATTTAATTCTTGAAAAAGTGATTGATATCTTTGGTTTTGCAACAAACATTACTTATTCTTAACATTAAGGTGAGGTTCTATCAATAATCTATGGATACTTCACCTGAAGTCGCCGCCCAAGCTGTGGCACTTATTCAGGCCGGACACAGCCAAAGAAACGTGAGTGCTCAACTTAATTTAAGTCGATCTGCGGTCCGAAATGTTTATCGGAGGTACCTAGAGACTGGCGGCTTTGTTCGTCGCCAAGGAAGGCCACGATCTCGGGTCACAACTGAAAGGCAGGATCGATTCATCGTGACGACCAGCTTGAGAAATCGTCACCTTACCTCCATTGAGATACAAAACCAACTTCGCGACTTCCACGGAGTATCTGTGAGCGCTCGAACTGTTCGGAGAAGGTTAAAAGAACGCGATATGGTACCACACAAGCCAGCTAATGGGCCCAAACTAACGCGAGCCCACCGAATAGCGCGCCTTCATTTCGCACGCAGTCATTTAAATTGGACACAGCAAGATTGGAGCCGTGTACTCTTTTCTGATGAGTCTAAAATTGTGTTACATGGCAATGATGGAAGGAAGAAGGTCTACCGACGTAAGGGAGAGCGTTTCGCACAATGCTGCTTTGAAGAGAGGGTTGCTTATGGCGGTGGCTCATGGACTGTCTGGGGCGGTATATCCGCGAGCGGCAAAACTCAACTTGAGGTTGTTACAGGACCACGGCTGCCAACATTAAATGCTGAAAGGTACATTCGTGAGTGCTTAGAACCTCACGTGATACCATACGCGGACTATGTGGGCCCAAATTTCCTTTTTATGCATGATAATGCAAGGGGTGCGCCAAAGTTCACCTAAATTTTCAGCTCCGAAAATTGGAAATCCGAAAATGTTCTTCCTAAAATTTTTCATCCTAACAATCACAATTCCTAACTACTCTGTCTCTAATGTTCATAATTCGAAGGGTCCGTGGCTTAGGCCCCCAGTGGTCGACGCACCTGTGGCCGACGCCCCCGATTCGATTTGTGCCTGACAGTACATTTGATCAAAAATTACTTTGAATTAAATTAATGATATCGGGGGCGTCGGCCACAGGTGCGTCGACCACTGGGGGCCTAAGCCACGGACCCAATTCGAAGCATTCAACTTCATAATGTCAGTAGCAATAAACATCTATCATACTTTTTTTTGTTTTCCTATATTTTCTCAACATAACCATCTTTTACACTATTATTCAAAGTCATATCTTTTTTGTTTAGATTTCTTTTTATAGATTTTTTTTTGTTCAGGTTTTATTTATAGCGGTAACCAACATAATATACAAAAGTTACACATTTGTAATGACAACTTAGGATGCAAGAGCGAGCGAAGCGAGCTCGGGACTTGGGGCACCCCGACTCGGACAGGTTAGGTTCGAAGGGGATGACGGGGGCTCGAGTGAGCGAGCAAAGCGAGCGAACGAGCCCCCGTCATCCCCTTCGTGTTAGGTTCCTTTAAACCCTGTAGACAGAAATATGGGCCCCGCGAAGCGGGGCTCCGTCGACTTAAGCACATATTTTTGTAGATAAAAAAAAAAACTTTGGGATTTCTTTTCTCGGCCACTATGATTTTGCGAACTTTGCGGTTTTCAAATATACACTAGAAAGAGTCTATTCTCTCCAAAAAAAATAGCTACTATCAAAAAGCGCCGGGTGTGGAAGTACAGTGGTCGCATAGACACAACTCAGTACGTTATGTAAAGCATACCCCCAAATAATAATCATACCCTCAAATTAAAATTATAAATATCATCTTCTAATATTATGGTAATTATGTTTAGGGATAAAAGCGTTATGATAAAAAAACAGTAGGAGTTTAAATATATTTACATTAATGATATTATTAATTACAATTTTCGGAAACATGAGTGTTATGAACATCGCCGGTAGCACTACAAATAGTATGAATGAAACTTTTAGGATGAAAAATTTTAGGAAGACTGATCATTCGGATTCCAAATCATTAGGAAGAACAATTTCGGGTAAAGAACTTTAGGTGAGCCAATATGGACCCTAATGCAAGAGCCCATGCGGCCGGCATCGTCAGGGAATATCTTCGGGATGTGAACATCACAGTTATGGACTGGCCAGCCAGAAGCCCAGACATGAACCCCATTGAGCACATGTGGGACGAGCTAAAAAGACGTGTTAGGGCTCGTCAGCCAGTAGCCCAGACGATGCAGGAGTTAAAAACTGCTATAGAAGAGGAATGGGAGATGATCCCTCAAAATTTCATAGAGCGGTTGATAAACTCTATGCCTAATCGTATGAGAGCTGTGGTAGATGCCCATGGAGGCAAGACGCGTTATTAAATTAAACCTTTATTTGATAAAACATGTTTTTTAGGGTTCCGTACCTAAAAGGTAAAAACGGAACCCTATTACTAAGACTTCGCTGTCTGTCCGTCTGTCTGTCACCAGGGTGTATCTCAAGAACCGCGATAGCTAGACAGTTGAAATTTTCACAAGTTATGTATTTCTGTTGCCGCTATAACAACAAATACTAAAAACAAAACAAAATTAATATTTAAGGGGGGCTCCCATACAACAAACGCGATTTTTTTGCCTTTTTTTGCTCGATATCAAAAATGGCAACAGGTAGGCACTTGAAATATTCACAAAATACTCAGTTGTATTTTAACTTTAATAATAAATAATAAAATTAAAATAAAATAAATATTTAAGGGGGGCTCCCATACAACAAACATGTTTTTTTCGGCGTTTTTGCCTTGTGGTACGGAACCCTTCGTGTGCGAGTCCGACTCGCACTTGGCCAGTTTTTTATTCAAAAATCAATTGCCTTTAACAAGGCGCATATCCGACTTGTTAGGCGTAGCTCCATGTCGTATGGTATTCTGAATTCAAATTTAAAACAATACGATCGAAAAAGATGGTAAAATGTATCAGGTTTAAAACTGCATCAACAGTTTTTGTTCAATCTAGCAATCATATTTCGGTAGGGGCCATCGAAACCTTAGGCTGATTTTAGAGTCGCGCTGACCGCACGCTGACCGTCGGCGCTGACAGCCTGAAACGTATGAACTTCAAGGGAGCGTTTTAGAATAACGCGTAGCTATCAGCGCGTGCGTTTCATACGTTTCGGCTGTCAGCGCCGACAGTCAGCGTGCGGTCAGCGCGACTCTAAAATCAGCCTTAACTCTAAGGTGGGCCAATAGATGTGTCCAGAAGTGTATATGTTGGCCAGTTATGTTTCTTTCTCTTTCTATTCTACGAACCTACTTAAGGACAGTTTTAAGTTCGTTTTTGTACGGGATAGTGTATCTAGTTATTTTTAATGATCGCAGATCTCGATATAATAATGTATATTATAGCTACCTCTGTGACGGGCTTAATTAAAATGTTGTAGTAAAACTTGAAATAAAACTATTTGTAATTTGTGTAAAAAGTTTCTTTAATGAACTTTATAATCCTTCTATTTGACATTGAAAAATTACATAATAGCTTTTTTATTTATGCCTTACAACAGGCTCATCATGGTCCCTTAGATAGCTATGCTGAAACATGCTGTTAATGTTCAAGACAATCATTCTATGCATTATTTATTATTTTCTTACATTGGAACAAAACAGACAATTGGTCTACACATATCAATAATCATTAGAATCAATTATGAACATTTTATTAGTGGTACGAATTAAACATCAGCTCCATACGTGAGGCAGCTCGGCGTGCGTCACGTGGCGTAGTGCGGCACGTGAAGCAGCTCGGCGTGCGTCACGTGGCGTAGTGCGGCACGTGAAGCAGCTCGGCGTGCGTCACGTGGCGTAGTGCGGCACGTGAAGCAGCTCGGCGTGCGTCACGTGGCGTAGTGCGGCACGTGAAGCAGCTCGGCGTGCGTCACGTGGCGTAGTGCGGCACGTGAAGCAGCTCGGCGTGCGTCACGTGGCGTAGTGCGGCACGTGAAGCAGCTCGGCGTGCGTCACGTGGCGTAGTGCGGCACGTGAAGCAGCTCGGCGTGCGTCACGTGGCGTAGTGCGGCACGTGAAGCAGCTCGGCGTGCGTCACGTGGCGTAGTGCGGCACGTGAAGCAGCTCGGCGTGCGGAGGCGCCGGCGCGTGCAGAGCCTGCAGCGCGTCGCGCAGCTCCACGTAGCGGCGCTTGAACTGCAGCCCGCAGCCGCGCGCGCGCCGGAACTCCAACAGCGTGCGCGCGCCGCCCTCCGAGCCTCCGCAGCGCATCGCCCACGCGCGCATCTTCAGCTCCGCGCCGCACTCGATCGCCATCTGTCGGCACAAGGAGCGGTCAGCTCGGGCGGGCGCGCTCGCGGCTGGCGGGCTGGCGCGCGACTCACCAGGCGCGGGTGCAGGCGGCGCCCCACGTAGCCGCGCGCGTGCAGCGCGTCGCCCAGCGCGGCCATGGCCTGCGCCTCGTCGCCGCGCAGCCACACGCGCGTCATGCGGCGGCCGAGCGGCAGCGCGGCGTCGGGCGAGGCCAGCAGCAGGTCGTCGGCGTGCGCGGGCTGCGAGTAGCTGATGAGCGCGTCCATGTCGGCGGCCGACAGCTCGTCGGGCGCGTCGGTCGTGTCGGTCGCGTCGGCCGCGGCCGGCTGCGAGCGCCACGCGCGCGCCGCGCCCTCTGTCGACGGGAACGGTCGGGAAATTCGTCTCGGTTTCGACTCCGGCGACGTGTTATCGATTTTTAAGAACACATTTTTTAAATTATTACCGCAAGAATCAAGAATGCCAGTTCCTTTTTACAGACAATGTGTGATTGAAATAACCGAAATAACCCAAAAAGGGAATCATTGCATTAATCATTATGAAACAACTCACTGAGAGAACAACAATGAAATCACGATAAAAAGTTCACAAACCTGACTAAATGAAATGTATAGAACAGAATAGTTGGCCTAGCACGCACGTGTACTTTACGAAAGTGAAGAAAACGTAGGGGGTTATTAGTTTTATCCACCCTAAGGATGCGATCAACGGAATAACTGTATATAGGTAACGTTAATTGGAACGATTTTTGAATTGAAGAAATATTCGTTTCGCAAATAACATTAATTTTGCCGACTTTTTGCATATCAACAGGCTATACTAAGCTAAGCTAATGCTAAGCAAAACAATGTCTATAGACACGATTATAAAATCGGTGTCAGATACTTCGCAAAGACTAAAGTAGCAAGTCAAAGCAGTTCTTCCTGAAGTTATTTATACTTTTGATTAATGCTTATTTTGCTTTGGCATCGACTATTTATCTTAGCCTAAGTTTGCTCGTCGCATTCATTTAAACCAAAATGCTAACGCTAGTTGTATTTTAAAGTAAAAGTTATTCATAATGATGACTTCAATGAGCCTTTGTCGGAGTTTTCAGTTATTTATAGATCTTATGTATATAGTAAGATAATCGAAAAAATCGGCTCTGCGATATTCTAGGATGATAAGTACATGGATGGAATGGATTTTATTTAAAATCTAAGACTGATTATCGTAACCATTTGAGCTATTAGCTATTATTTCAGCGGTAGCGTTACGAGAATGAATGTGAGACATATTTTTTTTAAAGAGTCAGTTGTCATACACATACCAAACGAAATAAAACAAGACAAGAAAGACGAAGACGCAGACAAAGACCCGGAGCCGACGTGTAGATAGTGCTGCGGCGCGGTGCTTTGGTAATCTAGCTTTATGAGCATTTCTCACGTCACGGAGCTAAATCGCCAAAGAGCCGAGCCGCGCGAGTCCACGACGAGGCGAGGCGCTCCTCCGGTGCCGAGCGGCGCGCGCCGTGCTGAGGCACGAGGCGGCTCCGAGACCGGACCCACTCAGAGTCACCTAGTACCTGACACGGCCGCGCGCCGGGTCGCGCGCGCTGCGGGCGGCACTCACCGGCAGGCTCGCGCAGCCACGGCAGCTCCAGCAGCTCCGGCAGCGGGGCCCGGCGCTCGGGCACGGGCGCCAGCGCGCGCCGCAGCAGCGCCGCCGCCGCCGCGCCCAGCTTGCGCCAGGGGCCGCGCGGGGCCGCGCCGGCCCCCGCGCCGGCCCACGCGCTCCACGCCGCGTAGCGCGGGTCGGCGGGGCTCGCGCGCTCCCACGGCAACTCTTCGAACACACACGATAGTTAGACGGGGCCGGGAGACGCCGGCGGACAATAATCGACGGAAGCTGCTCACCGACGACGACGAAGTTCCCGAGCGTAGGTGCGTGCGCCGCGACTCGTAACTTCGGTACCATAACTTTAGGGTCTGCGAACACGCCTACAGCTAGGATACCAAAGAGACGAGCCGCGACTCGGAGCGGTCGGCGCGGGCCCGGCGAGGCTGCGGAGCGGACTACTCACCGCCGGCCAGCATGGCGAGCAGCACGAGCGCGGCCGCCCACAGGTCGGCGGGCGGCGCGCGGTAGGCCCGCTCGTGCGCGCGCAGCACCTCGGGCGCGGCGTAGGGCACCGTGCCGCACACGCGCGACAGCAGCCGCTCGCGCGTGCCGTGCCTGCAACGTGCCGGCGGTACAGACTCATGTACTACTCTGAAGAACTCTGTACTGTAATGGATAGTATAGGTACCTCGTGACCAACATTAATGTATGCAATGTGCAGTACTCCTCTCGACATTGTTCGGGAGTCTCTCTTAGTTCGCGAGTCCCACTAACAAGTAGCTGGTTTTTAAATTCTTCTCCTTAAGTATTAAGAAGACATTTTGATAAAAAGTTTCAAAATTATACATGTAGACGATCAAAAGGTGTGGCGGCAAAAGGAGAGTTGGAGCGTTCTATTCTGTACGGCATCGCTGTGGAATAGAGCATAAAACGTACCTCACCTGAAGAGTGTCGCCATGCCGAAGTCAGAGATCTTGAGCTGGTCGCGGTTGTCCAGCAGCAGGTTCTCGGGCTTGATGTCGCGGTGCGCCACGCCGCGCCCGTGCAGGTACGCCAGGCCGCTCAGCAGCTGGCGCCAGAAGCGCCGCGCCTCCTCCTCGCGCATGCCCACGTCCGGCTCTGCACACAGTCGCGGTCAGTGCGGGCTCACGGGCCGCGCGCGCCCGCTCCCGCTCGCCCGCGCTCACCGATGCGGTCGAACAGCTCGCCGCCCGGCGCGTACTCCAGGAACATGTAGTGCAGGCCCTGGTGCGTGCGCTCGCCCAGGCAGCGCAGCACGTGCGGGTGGCGCAGCGCGCGGTGCAGCGCGGCCTCGCGCGCCGCGCCCGGCCCGTGCTGCGCGCCCGCCCCCTCCCCCTCCTGCGCGCCAGGCCCGTCACGCGCCGCGCCGCGCACCACCTTCAGGGCCACGGCGGCGCCGCTGCGGGCGTGCACCAGCAGCCGCACTCTGCATCACGAGACAAACACGAGTCAGACGCGAGTCGGAGCTCGTTTGTTACTTAGGTTACGCGAGAGAGCGAACGTAATGTGCTATTGTGCAAACTTGTGCGCCGAAAATACAAGGTTGTCATAGAACAACGATCGGCGGAGGCGGCGGCGGCAGTGACCGCGCGAGGTGGATAAACTTTCAAGGATGCGCCGAGCCGCCGTGACTCGCTCACGTCGTGTTTTTTCTCTCTCCAAATTGCAGTGTCGATCTAGTTCCGCGTTCGCCTAAGAACTCCGTTCGACACGGGGCAGCAACGCAAATCTATCGCATCGTTTTTCGAGTTATATGTATAAACATTGTGGGATTTCCTTCGAGACACAATTAATTTTTCTGTATCCCCATTTGCCAAAACTCCGTGGCCGCGCCATCAATACAGTGATGAATTTAAAAAGCATGCTTTCAGATAAATTGTGTCATTTATGTTCGTTACAGTACGTGTGATAAAAAAAAACTCAAGGAATAACGAGGGAGGAGGGGAGGGGGAGGCTGTTGGTTGGCGCGAGTTATAGGGCGCACCCGGGACCGCGATCCAGACATAGTATACACTAAAGAATTGTACGCATTTAGTTCTACCCTAAACGTAGGTTAGGATATTTTATGGGAAAACATCAAATCAAGACAGCTCAGCAGCAGACAAGCTGCTGATCCTTGTACATAAGACTAACTAGATGTGGCCCTATTTACAATTAGGAGCACTGGGTTATACTTATACGGTGAGGTGGTTGTATACAAGTGCTAGAAATAGTAAAAACAATACGAAACATATTATGCATAATAAGAATAATTGACCTTCAAGAAGTACTTTTATAAGAAACTAGCAGAGCCCCGCGGTTTCACCCGCGTAAGTTTCGATCCCGTGGGAATACCGGCATAAAAACTTCTTTCCCGGGACTCAAACTATCTCTATACCAAATTCCGGTACCGCGGTTTAAGCGTGAAGAAGTAACAGACAGACACACTTCCGCATTTATAATATTAGTATGGAATTATGGATTGTTATAAAACATTTTTATTTTTTAATTCTCCAAAGGCTTCCCGAAACACCCCATGTATGCTTATGAGGGCAAATTACGTCCAAAGGGCTATATTTCTACAGCAATTAAAATTTACGAATCTCTTAATAACGTACGAAAAAACAATTTCCGTACATTATTTTAGTGTTTACTATGTCCGGGTGCGCTTAATAGCAGGGTTCGCTGATATTAACTCTTTGCGGGACACTTAACGCCTATAGACGTAATAACAATAAAACTTCTATTGTGTCTCGTTCAGTGTCCTTCAATGTATTAATTGGTGGATATGTCGCAGATGAATTATTGTCGAATCCGCTGTTTTACAAAACAACTTAGCGGTTTCACATAATTACTGAACCTTAAGAGGGCTATCACAATTTTTTCTTGTTTAGAGCGTTTGACTCGAGTTTTGATGTGTGATTATGATTTAACTAAAGCCACAATAGTAAAAAAAAATACATGCCCGAGAAAGTTTGATTCCTTCTTTTGGGAGCGCATTCAATAAATATTCCAGTTTGTTCACATAAATCAGTAAAAAACTTGTTTCTGCAAAAGCTGTTTCATAAAATTTTACTTTCGGGCATCTCGCGATGCCCTGTTACATCGAAGATATAATAGTTTAATCATTTATAAAAATATCTACGATACAACTGTTTCTTCTACTATGGTATGCATACATCAATTTATGATGTTTCATACAGTAATACACCAAAAATAATTCCGTAAAACAGAGAGTTAATGATAATTTTTCGCCCGAAATTATATTTTTTATCTATGAATATATAAAAGAAATTCAAACAAAAAGTATTTAATAACTAAGGTTACTTTGTAACCTTGCTTGAAAAAAAAAATAACTCTAATTTAAAGTAAATTAATATTTTTAAATAATTGTTGTATGCAATGCTATTTATCAATATAAATCTCGGGACGCTCGGTCTTAGCTTTAGTCCGCGCCGAGCGCTTCCAAAGAGAGGACGTATCGCTCGCTCGCTGTTGCCGTCACGTGGTCTCGCTCACCAATTCGCCAAGAATAAAGCGCGACCAACACATCTTAATACAAGTGTTTTTTTTTTATTAGAGAAGGTCGGATTGTAATGCATAAGTATTTTCCTATGATATTCTAACGCGAATATGTATATCCTGTATTATAGAAAAAAAACTTACGTAAATATAAGGTCCCATTAAAATAGATGGAGAAACTTTCAGAACACATTCAGACCACCAAAATAAGGAAGATGGTAAAAAATATACAAGAAAAACGCATAGATACTTATAAGAAAAATAATCAGCTAACGAAAATACACTAATGTGCCTGCAATTGATTATTTTAGGTCAAAATAAAATCACTTTAAACAGTGTTTTTTTTTTTTGCTTGGATATCTTTAGTTAGACGTACTGAGCGCTGTGTTAAAATGTCCATCTATTTTAATTAATAGTTGTTGTTGTCTTTGTTTTCTGACTTTTTTTTTTAATTCAGATAATTATTTTCAGACATAAGTAGTTGCAGTGTGGACTGGTACTCAATATCAACTAAAAGTAATAAAAGTTTTCAAAGTTAATGATTTCTGGGGGGCTAAAAAGGCCACTTTGGCAGAATCATAAAAGGATAACATTATGAATCATAATATAGCGATCACAGCCCGTGTTTTTCTTTTTTCGCTGCACTACGTTAGGTATAATCAAAGAGATTGGGATTGGATTTTGATTGGATTGATTGGATTGATTTTTGATTGGACCCTATTACTAAGTGTCCGCTGACCGTCCGTCCGTCTGTCTGTCAGTGGCTCATGAGCCGTTATAGGCAGATAGTTGAAATTTTTCGAAATGTGTATTTTATATTGCGATATGATTTTTTCAGCGCATATTATTGCGGTGGTACGAAACTCTTCGTGTGCGAGTCCGACTCGCACTCGGCCGGTATTATTTTTTTAACAACAGACCTGTACTGCTGGGGAGTTTGTTGCGCCACTTCTTCTTCTCAGTGAAAGCGCTAGGAAATGGTGAAGGGCGGGCTTTTTTGGGGACTGTCTTATGTAATTTTGACGTTCGAAAAGTGCAGATTCTCAGCCTAGTTTGAATAAAATTACTTTTGACTTTTTTATCCAAACTGTAGATACAACATCACATTGCACTTATTTCTATAATAAATAAGTACTTAAATGTCTACCTACCTGCTGAATAAATTACATATAAAGAAACTTCGTAAACAATTAGGTACCTACCAACAAAAAGTATCAGTGCGATTCCTTTCTTAGAAACTAGCAACGCGCAAGTAATGCTTCAGGCATCGCAAGCGTCTATAGGTTGCGGTAACTACACACCATCAAGCGGGCTACGTGCTAGTTTGCGAAAAAAAAAATCAAGTATATGTTTATGACCCTATGTAATTCTATAGATAAACTGCTGTTCTAGGAAACATTCATTGGTACAAATAATATTTCATGAACTATGTATAACAGTAATTTAATTTATTTCGAAAACAAAGTAGCAAAGGCTCTTGTTGGTTTGTTCCTGGCATCGGACGCATAGCCGTTTGCATGTGTGCGTAGCATACCTCTTTAGATGCACACGTGCGCATCCGCTGCCGCGCGCCGTCGAATTTATCTAAAACTGAGCACTTCGATTTTGTAATAGCGCTCTTAACACGCAGGATTGCTTAAACGTTTAGTTTATCAATGCAGCGGGTCAACGATCAGAGGTTTTGTAAAACAGCGTGAAACGATACGTCAGAATGTAGATTTTAGTTCTAAGTGGCGCTTGTAGGTCTGTGAGTCATAACAATAATATGTGCATCTGGACTGAGGGCCCATTTTTTGAACCCTTGCGAAACGAAATAAGACTTATAGGGAATTTAATTAAAAATAGTAAGGGCCATGAATTTCTTCTTAAACGTGAATTAAAACTGTTATGATTAAATAACTTGGGCCCTCAATCCAGACGCGTGCATTAAGTGGCAAAGCCTAAATTTCAGTCAGTACTATCTCTGGGTTACAAAACGCTTTACAAAATATACAGGTACTTACTATGAACATTATGGTCACCCTACGAAATGTTCTCCTAGAAAAAGTAAAAACAAATTTCTCTTAAAGTATGACATTTTGAAGAACGGACGATATGTTACAATTTAATTAAATAGTTAATAATCTTATTCTAATTTGCGTTAATCTATGAGGTTGAGCGTAGTCAATAAAGCCGAAACTATTAGGCTCTCGGTTCAGACGTTTTAGAAAAATTCGACTTTCTTTTACTTCTTAACAATTAACTTTTGTGTCATTATTTCTTTTTAACTAATTCACATAGGTATCTAAGTAAAATATGTTAAAGTCGTATGTATGTATTTCTTCAGATAAATTCATGTTTTACAGATTCCTCAGTTCAGACAATATTGAAGTGAGGGTCCTAGTTAAACCGCCACAAATCTGTCTCAATAATTCTACAGATTTGGGAATTTCTTAAAATATTTATGAAATTCGTAACTAAATTCTTAAATAAAAATTATTAACCCAGAGATAGTACCTACTTAGTGAAATTTAGGCTATGTCACTTTATGCACGCGTCTGGATTGAGGGCCCAAGTTATTGAATCATAACAGTTTTAATTCACGTTTAAGAAATTCATGGCCCTTTTAACAAATTTCCCTATAAGTCTTATTTCGTTTCGCAAGGGTTCAAAAAATGGGCCCTCAATCCAGATGCAATAACAATAATGCCTTCCGAAACAGAAGTCGTTCGTCAAAATTAATAAATACAACGAATAATATGAGTAAAAAATAGCCCTAACTCAAGTGAATACAGTGGTTTTAAGGACAATTTTAATAGAAAGTTATTAGAGTTTAATGAAGGTCAGTGCGGGAACTTAAAAAAATAGCCGTGGTCCAAGCAACGAGTATTGGAGGTCAAAAAATTATCAAAAGCGAATATGAAAGAATATTTAAGACTAAAATTGTTTTAGCTTTCGTAACCTAAAAATACTGTTTTTAATTTTCATAGATGTTGATTTATTTAGAAGTATAGAATAGTTCAAATTATCATAAATGTATGTGAGTCAATAATACTTATTTAAAAGAACAATAAGAAGTTTTACGTGCTTATAAACTTTGAAAAAAAAAATATTTCTTTCTTATTTGCAAAATACACTTGGGAGCAAATAAATCGCGCCACTTCCTTTTTTCACTTATAATGGTTATAATTTTTGGTATTATGGAATGTGTCAATTCGAAACATATATCGCCTAAGAGGTTATTTAATAAACTTTACAATGAGCGTACATTATTGAATGATAACCTCATTAAATGATAAATTATTGGCTCTGAAACAAAAACGGTGATTTTGATAGAAAATTGTAGAGTTAAAACAGTCCAGAAAAAAAGCAATTAAAAACAAAATTATTGTAAAAACTTATTTTCTTAATATCTTGTATTAAATTTAGTTCCTTTAGTCTTCGTCTCACTGTCCACCTACTGATTTCGACACCTCGGACGTCACGTAACGCGTGCTGCAGCTGAACAGCGTACAGTCCACGCTCATGCAACGAACTGGTTGCAATAAAGCGGTCAACACGTTCTGTAGTTGCCCGTGGTCTGCCGGTTCCAGGTCGCCGAACAAAAGCACCAGTCTCCAGATACCTGCGGTATACCCGCTGTACCTTTGAACGACTCAAGCATACGTATGCTAATATATGTTTTCAAGAAGTTGAGAAACTCTGCTGATGACGAAACGCTTAAACTAGTATATTTTGCCCATTGCCGGTCTGTTCTAACGTACTGCTTGCCCGTTTGGGGTGGTGCCACCCAAAATGTATTTATCCGCCTTGAGAGAGCCCAATGAGCTGCCCTTAAGGTAATGCTCTCTCGTCCACGTAGATACCCCACTGTGCAGCTCTATTCCGATTGAAAGGTTCTCACAGTAAGGCAACTTTATGTGCGCCTGGCGACCCTACGCAAACACTCTGTTCGCCCTCCAAAGGAACCGACTGGCAGACTTAAGCTTAACGTTTTCTCTCACGAACGCCACAGAACTGCCTTTGCCAAACGCCAATTCTACGTTATTAGCATTAAAATGAACAACTTCCTAAATAAAAAGTTAAACATTTATTCGTGCCCTAAATACCAATGCAAAAACTTACTTAGAGATTATCTCCGAACACTAAGTTATGATAACACTGAGGGTCTTCTACTGGGTAATTTACAATGAAAATGAACTACTTAAATCTAATTTTAACCATAAACGGATGTGCACTACACTCCACTCTTTTCACTACACCCACCCACCCTACACCAACTCACTACATTTGCACATACACACCCTACACTCACACTCAGACCTTACATTAATTCACCACTCCACACAGTTAAACGTCTTTCTTTTGTGTTTCCCTTACATAAATTATATCCTGTCCAAGCGCACGGCAGTGCGCAGGCCAAGTTCCAGCAAGTGGCCGCACGTACGCCGTGCACTATTTACCCCAACCGCTTCGAGCTACTTTTGACCACCCTGTACTGTATCTAACTATTTGTCATACGAAATCGAATCAAACTTCACATACATAATACCATGACTGCTGTTAGTTCGAATACCAAATTTCATAGCTGTAGCTTTAAGAGCGCTATTACAAAATCGAAGTGCTCAGTTTTAGGTAAATTCGACGGCGCGCGGCAGCGGATGCGCACGTGTGCATCTAAAGAGGTATGCTACGCACACATGCAAACGGCTATGCGTCCGATGCCAGGAACAAACCAACAAGAGCCTTTGCTACTTTGTTTTCGAAATAAATTAAATTACTGTTATACATAGTTCATGAAATATTATTTGTACCAATGAATGTTTCCTAGAACAGCAGTTTATCTATAGAATTACTATAGGGTCATAAACATATACTTGATTTTTTTTTTCGCAAACTAGCACGCAGCCCGCTTGATTGTGTGTAGTTACCGCAACCTATAGACGCTTGCGATGCCAGAAGCATTACTTGCACGTTGCCAGTTTCTAAGAAAGGAATCGCACTGATACTTTTTGTTGGTAGGTACCTAATTTTTTACGAAGTTTCTTTATATGTAATTTATTCAGCAGGTAGGTAGACATTTAAGTACTTATTTATAGAAATAAGTGCAATGTGATGTTGTATCTACAGTTTGGATAAAAAAGTCAAAAGAAAGTAAAAAAGGCAAATCAAAAGTAATTTTATTCAAACTAGGCTGAGAATCTGCACTTTTCGAACGTCAAAATTACATAAGACAGTCACCATTTCCTAGCGCTTTCACTGAGAAGAAGAAGTGGCGCAACAAACTCCCCAGCAGTACAGGTGTCTGTTGTTAAAAAAATAATACCGGCCGTGTGCGAGTCGGACTCGCACACGAAGAGTTTCGTACCACCGCAATAATATGCGCTGAAAAAATCACATCGCAATATAAAATACACATTTCGAAAAATTTCAACTATCTGCCTATAACGGCTCATGAGCCACTGACAGACAGACGGATGGACGGTCAGCGGACACTTAGTAATAGGGTCCCGTTGGCACCCTTTAGGTATGGAAAAAAAAAAATCTGAAGTGGCATAGACCGTGCTTTTCTCTAATCTATGATTTCAAGAAGCACGTACTTACTCCTAATAAAACTAGTTTTTTCTGGTTCTGGTATTTTGAGGTTCCAGGGAGCCTAAAAAGGCCACTTTGGCAGAAGCATAAAAGGATAAAATTAAGAATCATAGTGGACAGCTAGCTGTTAAGTTAATCGTATCAAATCCCATTGGTGAAGGATTATTCAGTTATTTTTATTTGTCAGTGTTAAAATACCAATCAATCCAATCAAAATCCAATCCCAATCTCTTTGATTATACCTAACGTAGTGCAGCGAAAAAAGAAAAACACGGACTGCCTTCGCTATATTATGAATCATAATGTTATCCTTTTATGATTCTGCCAAAGTGGCCTTTTTAGCCCCCCAGAAATCATTAACCTTGAAAACTTTTATTACTTTTAGTTGATATTGAGTACCAGTCCACACTGCAACTACTTATGTCTGAAAATAATTATCTGAATTAAAAAAAAAAAAGTCAGAAAACGAAGACAACAACAACTATTAATTAAAATAGATGGACATTTTAACACAGCGCTCAGTACGTCTAACTAAAGATATCCAAGCAAAAAAAAAAAACCGGGCAAGAGCGAGTCGGACTCGCGCGCCGAGGGTTCCGTAACATCCGGGTTTATGCATAAGATTTATGTTTATGAAATTAAATGTTTATTTTTGAGTTGATTGAATGAATGGTAAATTGCGGTTTACGATTTATGACGTATTAAAAAAAACTACTTACTAGATCTCGTTCAAACCAATTTTCGGTGGTAGTTTACATGGTAATGTACATCATATATTTTTTTTAGATTTATCATTCTCTTATTTTAGAAGTTACAGGGGGGGGGACACACATTTTACCACTTTGGAAGTGTCTCTCGCGCAAATTATTCAATTTAGAAAAAAATGATATTAGAAACCTCAATATCATTTTTGAAGACCTACCCATTGATACCCCACACGTATGGGTTTGATGAAAAAAAAAAATTTGAGTTTCGGTTCTAAGTATGGGGAACCCTAAAATTTATTGATTTTTTTCTATTTTTGTGTGAAAATCTTAATGCGGTTCACAGAATAGATCTACATACCAAATTTCAACAGTATAGTTCTTATAGTTTCGGAGAAAAGTGGCTGTGACATACGGACGGACAGACAGACAGACAGACAGACAGACAGACGGACAGACAGACAGACATGACGAATCTATAATATAAGGGTTCCGTTTTTGCCATTTGGCTACGGAACCCTAAAAACACTGTTTAAAGTGATTTTATTTTGACCTAAAATAATCAATTGCAGGCACATTAGTGTATTTTCGTTAGCTGATTATTTTTCTTATAAGTATCTATGCGTTTTTCTTGTATATTTTTTACCATCTTCCTTATTTTGGTGGTCTGAATGTGTCTGATTTATGTGAACAAACTGGAATATTTATTGAATGCGCTCCCAAAAGGAGGAATCAAACTTTCTCGGGCATGTATTTTTTTACTATTGTGGCTTTAGTTAAATCATAATCACACATCAAAACTCGAGTCAAACGCTCTAAACAAGAAAAAATTGTGATAGCCCTCTTAATAGATTCGAAGTTATGGACTTTTCTAAATAGCAAAAGTGGCACTGACTGACTGACTCACTCACTTAGAGTTAATCAAAATGTTTAGGGACTTCTAGTAGGCCTAGAAACTTGAAATTTGGCACGAAGCTAGACATTAGCATGAAACTAAAGGATTTTTTTTTAAATGGTCAAGTGTGAGTCTTGCTCGCGCATAGAGGGTTCCGAATTAATTTTTTATTCTAGCCGGCCTAGAAACTTCTAATAACCGGCCTAGAAACTTGAAATTTGGCATGAAAACAGACATTAGCACGGAACTAAAGAAAAAAATTTAAAAAGTGGTCAAGCGTGAGTCTGGCTCGCGCATAGAGGGTTCCGTATTCATTTTTTATTCTAGCCGGCCTGGAAACTCGAAGCTAGAAATTAAAGGAAAAGTTAACAAGAGGTCAAGTGTGAGTTTGGCTGGCATACAGAGGGTCCCGTATGATTTTTTTTTCTAGCTAAAACTAGACATTACCATGAAACTAAAAGAAAAATTTTAAAAGCGGTCAAGTGTGAATTTGGCTCGCGCACAGAGGGTTCCGTAGGTATTAAATTTTTTTATAGTCGGCCTAGAAACTTGTAATTTTGCACGAAGCTAAAGTAAAAATAAAAATGCGGTCAAGTGTGAGTTCGGCTATCACACATTCTGTAATCCGTGTTCCGTATTTTAAAAAAAATAAGGTTTATTTTTAGGTAAGTATGAGACTTTCTTAGAAAGATAAATTATTAAAAACCTTATAACAATCATGTCAAATGACTTACTTACTAAGTACTTATAAGATATAAACGCAAAATATTTTTTGAATACTATTTAACCCCTTTTAAATTGTTTTGTTAAGCAAATTTATATTTCTATTTCTACAAGTTTTTTTTAAGTAAAACTATTATCATTAATATTTCAAATTGTAACTTGAAGTTTTGAGCCGTGTTTTTGTTTGCCGGGAACAGTTTCCGATATGTTTAGCTTACGCAATCACCATTCATAAGAGTCAAGGTTTGAGCTTGGACAATGCTTTAAATGATATTGGTTCTTCTACATATATTCACTTGTGGTCAAGCCTACGTACCATTATCTAGGGTAAAAAATTTGAGTGGTGACCATTTAATAAATAACGATCCTAGCCAGATCAAAGCACAAGAAAGTGCTATTGTTGAGTACAAGTACAACAGATTAAGGTAAAAATATATGTGTGAAATGGAATAAATTAAAAAAAAAACAGCTGATACTGAATGGTCTATCCTATACGTCCAAACATTGCCGCAGTTCAGACTGCAGCGGGCTCATCATTTAATAAAAAAACACCTCGTAAGAGAAAAATAATAAAAAACCACAAATATAAAAAAAAAGAAAACCTAGGCTGTATAATTAAATCCTACACGTGTATCTATCTACCCACTTGGAAAAACCAATGAAATCCCATCAAAAACATAATGTTGAAAAAGAAGGCCAAGTTCCTTCCTTCATGTAGATGTTTAACCAGCAAAAGAGTTGAAATCGAAACCAACGCCAAGTTTTAAACCATTTTCTTTTCACCGGCCTCATTTTGTAATCACCTTTAAAAACCCTTTATTTTGATACCCCACTCGATTGGTTTCGAGAAAAATAGATTTTTTTGAAGACATAATATTGCGCCAAAAATCGGCCATTTTATATTTTTTCAATTTTGATATACCCAGTGACACTCGCGCTACCAAGACAAATCTAAAGACGTATAATTTATCAAAATCAGTTCATTCGTTTAGAAGTTACGAGGGAACAAAGAAACGGACATACATATCAAACACATAACCCTCCTTTTGGGCTTCGCCGCAGTCGGGTAAAAAAGGGAGTGGCTCGATTTATTTGCTCCCAAGTGTAGCCAAGGGCAAACGTCATCTAAAACTATTCAAAATTTTAAGTCGATAGTATTAGTAGTTCTTGAGATATCCAGCTGTGACAGACGGACAGACAGACTGAGTCGCACCATAAGGTTTCCTTTTTACCATTTTGGTAGGGAACCCTAAAAAGTCTAATCTTTAATTATGGGATCATTGGTAGTTGTTTGGTGCAGGAGACTCAAAATTGTTACTGAATTAACAATTATTTACGAGCTTAGTTAGACTAAAAGGTTTTTTTTTCGCTTTTCAGTTTCTTTTATTATCGGTTAAAATTAGCGACAAAAATTTATTTTTAATTTCACTTTTCGATTTTCTTTGCAAATAAAAAGTTCCCTCTCTGCAGCCTTCCATTTCCATCGTCAGATATTCGATGACTCATCGAGACGAATGAAATAAACCCAAACACGGTACAGCTGCTGTAAATGGTTGATGTTGGACTTTTCTCGACTGTCTTCCGTCTGGACTGGACTAGGCTGGCAAGAATTCTCGATGGTCCAAAACGGACATCGTATTCGTCACTAGGGCGAATACCGGTTCGAGATTGCGTGGACTGACAGGTGAAAGATACGTCGAAGAAGTGCTCGAAAGCCCGGCTCCTACGCGGCTCCAGGAGCTTCAACTTGCCATTGAAGAGGAGTGGAAAGCTATTACCTCAACATTTCGTGGTAAACTTAATACGTTCCATGAAAAACCGATTAAGAGCTGTAATTAAGGCAAGGGGAGGGAATACACCTAATTAATAAACATTTTGAACAATAATGTTTGACTTCCATCCTCTATACACACCTTAGTCAAAATATCTGGTTTGGCCGTTTCGTTACTACAAGAACCATTAACAGTATGAGAGTTTTTCACCTTACGCTCATGTGAATGTAGCGAAATGGCCAAGCCATATTATTTTGACTAAGGTGTAGAGTTTGCGAAGTCAGGCCTTGTAGAGTTAGGGCGTGTAGAGTTAGAAGCTTGGCTCTACATGAGATCTGATTACTTTTTGACAGTGCGAGCTACATGGTCTCGTCTTGGCAACATTTAACATGAAATGTTTTTGTGGGATTTCATTTCTTTTTGTAAGTTGCTTATGATATTTATACGAGTATTTTTGCTGTTGTTCATTTTTTCTTTCTTTTTTTGGGGTTTATTTATAACAAGGACCCCCTATATAAATTTTCAGACCTCTAGCATCAGAATTTACGGATTTTTTTTTTTTTTTTGGGGTGTAAAAGTTTCAAGTTTTAATATTTTTTTGTTGTTTATGTACTATTACTAGCTTACATACCAAATTTCAGCTTTCTAGGACTTCAGGAAGTACCTTAAGAATTTTGATGATCATCAGTCAGTGAGTCAGTGACGAAATCGGGGTATTTTAGATATCAATAAAATCTAAAGTATAAGAGCTATGCAATTGAAACTTTATAGGTTTAATAAGTCAACCACTGGCATCATATTCCGAAAATTTTGTTTATCTGGTATAATCCAAACCCAAGTTAAGAGGGTTCAAAAATACGACGAAGTGCTTCGAGAAAAGGTAGGTAGTGCCCTTGCGCTTCGCTTGGTTGGTCTTGGCGGGGGCACTCCCGTGACCCCAGATTTGTGAAAATTTCAACTGTCCAGCTATCGCGGTTCTTAAGACACAGCCTGGTGACAGACGGTCGGACAGACAGCCAAGTCTTAGTAATAGGGTCCCGTTTTTACCCTTTGGGTACGGAACCCTAAAAACATAAAATCTAATTATTAATTATCAATGTTGCCACCTTTTACATTAATTACACATCGACATCGATTGTTCATACTTAAAATTAAATTGTCAATGTCTTTCTGTGGTATGAGGTCCATGTTCGTTGCAAGTGAGTGTTCGTAAAGGTGTTGTTCTGTCGTCATATTTGGCGGGAAATCTCTCAAAGCGTTTCGTTGTAACATGTCTTAGGCATACTCGATAGGATTTAAGTCTGGCGACTGTGCAGGCCAATTCACAAAACTTGAATATCGTGGTCTCGGAGAGCGGCCGACACCAGCCGCGCCGTGTGGGAAGGAGCATTATCGTGCATGAGTAGAAGTTCCTGGCCCATTTCTTGGATTCTGTGTGAGACAATAACAGACTCTACTACCTCCTCGTGGTATTTTTGTGCAGTCATGCTGCCTTGGTTCCGAACGAGCTCGGTTCGTCCGCCAAGACGAATTCCTGCCCACACCATGATTGTTCCGCCTTGGTACGAGTGGACCTCCTGAGGGTGCCGTAGACGGCTAACTCTCCCTGGAGTTCTCCAAACGCGTGTTCTTCGTGAATCCGGATGAAACCCAAACCGGGACTCATCGTTACTCCCGAGTACTACAGTAAATGCTCCCGAGCCCACGAAAGCCGCCGACCGCGATTGCCACGTCGCTATGCTAGAACACGTAGCGTTAGGGTTCCCTACATTTATGTTCGTATAACTCGTCAAAATGTAGGGAACAGCAGATTTTTTTTTCGCGATTTCAGGTTTGGTCCTATAGTAAAAGTTGTTCATAATGATGAGTACAATGACCTCTTAAGAGGTTGTTAATGTGTTACCAATAACCCAGTAAGTATAAACTTTTTATGGAAACTAGAAAGATTTATAAACTATAAATACGTAAATAATTTAGGATTAAGGGCGCGTTCACATAGCGATCCGTTGTAAAGGTCCGTTATTTGATGGCGTATGTAGTTTTATGAGCGAGTTCACACACAGTACAGTATTCCGGATCAAGTAAAAAAGAAAAGATATCAGATAAGATCCGTTTAAAAGGATCCTGTAAAAACGGACGTTCTATGTGTACGCGCCCTAAGGTATCCCTAAATTCTGTTGATGTGTGTATAAATGCGAAAGTGTGTCTGTCCGTCTTTTTTTTTGCGGGTGGGAAATCATCAAATGACCCCTCCCGCTCTGGGTGGAGCGGAAGGGAGTGTCAGACTCTTACTGACTTAAACCTACCCAAGGTTTAACTCTTACTGACTTAAACCTACCCAAGGTTTAAGTCAGTAAGAGTCTGACACTCCCTTCCGCTCCACCCAGAGCGGGAAGGGCCATTTGATGATTTCGCAACCAAAAAAAAAGGGGTACTCTGCGTTTCCACCATATAGGCAAGCACATGTAGTAAAAAAAATTATGTTACCCAACACCTCCAGTACAAGTATCTGAAAGAGAGGCTTTTGTAACGTTATATGGTCTGCTCTCCCACACTTTTTCAAAGATCGTTCTTTCATGTGTCGATATTATTTCTTTACACTGTTCCTAAAAAAATACACAAACATTGAACTGTATTTTTGAAGGATCTTGGGGATTTGATGGGAGTACAGGTCAATCATTTTATAAACAAAGCTTCTCCAAAGACCGAGAAGACGAAAGAAGCCTGTTTACCACCACACTTATTCCTTTACGAATAACTACAGATACCGGTCAGATTTTGTGGATGAACGCTACACTTCAGTCTTACAGGTTTTGTCGCCCGTTACATATTCAGTATCGTAAAGAGAGCAAAAATGTAATACTTGCCGAAAAAAAATGGGTAGACGGCCAGATAACAGAAATAAACAGCATTTGCGTCAAATCATCAAAAAACCTAACATTAACAACAAAAATTCAACTTTACTTGACTATTACAGACGGTGAAGTGCTCAATATATGTAATCACTAACACTTTATCACAACTAAGATGCCCATTTCGTAAGGCGACTTCCTTTCAATTTAATAAGTTAGACATTGTGCTTTCTCATGCCTCAGATGAATCGCTTATAAAGTACGGAATAAGTCCTTTGCACGCGTGGATACGTCTTAGAATTCTTGCTTTATCTAGGATACAAGATGCAAGTAAAACAATGGACGATACCTCAATTCCCCGGAGCATAAAATTGTGGAAGAAACTAAAAAAAGGTGCAACAAGAAGTAAGAGAAAAAATGGGGCTTCTGGTTGATGTGGTGCGGCCCAATGCAGGCACCACCAACAATGGTAATACTGCTCGCATAGCATTGTCTAACAAAAACCGTAGAACGTTTGCAGACATATTAAACATTCCTCAATGGCTACTTGATGATTTATTTACAATATTAGTAGTTTTATTTTGTGGGCTACCAGTTGATATCGAAAAATTTGGGGATTCTTGTATGTCACTGGCTATTAAGTACGTCCATAATTTTGAATGGTATCCTATGATGGTTACCTTGCACAAAATTTTAGTCCATGGTAAAGACATCATGCAAAACTCTGCAATGCCTGAGGGTTTACTCTCAGAACAAGCGGGATAAGCAAGAAATAAGTTTTGGAGGTCTGACAGAGAGCATCATGCTCGAAAGTTTGATAGAGTTACAACCATGACTGCCGGGCATTACTAACGTCAGATCCATTTATTTCGAATGTCAGATTAAAGCAAAGACAAGCAAAATTATGACGGATGCCATTACCACCCGCCGTTCTCCAACTGTTGAAACCGTACAAAATACGTGGTAGAGGTTGTGGTCCAAGAAAGCGATAGCTTAAGGTGAATGCTCCAACCAGCCCGCGAAATTCAAATTTTCTTACGTTTTTAGGGTTCCGTACCCAAAGGGTAAAAACGGGACCCTATTACTAAGACTTCGCTGTCTGTCCGTCTGTCCGTCTGTCTGTCACCAGGCTGTATCTCAAGAACCGCGATAGCTAGACAGTTGAAATTTTCACAGATGATGTATTTCTGTTGCCGCTATAACAACAAATACTAAAAACAAAATAAAATAAATATTTAAGGGGGGCTCCCATACAACAAACGCGATTTTTTTGCCCTTTTTTGCTCGATATCAAAAATGGTAATAGGTAGGCCCTTGAAATATTCACAAAATACTCAGTTGTATTTTAACTTTAATAATAAATAATAAAATTAAAATAAAATAAATATTTAAGGGGGGCTCCCATACAATAAACATGTTTTTTTCGGCGTTTTTGCCTTGTGGTACGGAACCACCCTTCGTGTGCGAGTCCGACTCGCACTTGGCCAGTTTTTTTGCAATTTGCAGGCCAGTGCTAGGTTGTATGTTGATTAAAATATTATTCGCGGTTGTAAGACATATATAGGTACAGAATTATAATCATGAAAATCATCAATAAAACGCTCTAAGTTCATAAAGCTGTTAGAATTACTTTTTCTGTTTTTTTTTTGTTCTTACACCTTTATGAAGTTGGAGGGTTGTATTGGTGATTTTGATTATTATAATTCTGTAACTACATACGTCTTACAGCCGCGAATAATATTTTAATCAACATACAACCTAGCACTGGCCTGCAAATTGCAAAAAACGCAAGAAATTTTGAATTTCGCGGGCTGGTTGGAGCATTCCCCTTAAGCACAAAATACAGAGAGAGTACTGAAGGAAATCACAGGTACGAGTATGTACTTCATTTGTTGTCAAATTTGGCTTATGATCAAAAATCTGTCGTGGTAGTGGCACTCAAATGTAGTTGTTTGATTTATTGTTGAGCTTATTCTACAATATTAAAACAAAACAATAAACATAGTATTACAATACAAAAAGTTTACAGAGCAAAAATAATAAAATTTTACATTTGTCAATTTTCATTATCGAAAATCCCTAATAACTTCAAAACGGATTACCCTATTTATACAATTTGTTTTGCCCTATCCGTTTTAGACCTAAACCTATCAAATGACACTAAAAACAATACAATATCTACACAAACAAAAAATCATGTTTTCAACTTACGTAATAGTTGGTGGAGTGAATTTACCTTACAAAAAAGTTACTTCGTTTATACTGATTCAAAATAGGAAACTATTATATAAATCGAGCTTAGATAGTCATTTTTATGTTTCTCCATTTTTGAACTTCACAGACGCGTGTCTCAAGCGGATGGCACTCGCGCTCGTACCTGTCCCAACCAGTCCGAGATAACGTGTCCGTGAGCGGGGTCTATGTGTGCGTTGCTCGAGCGCACTGTATGTAGATTGACTTCTGTACTCTGTATTTTGTGGCTAAAGTAACGAAGAAGACGTAATGCGAAATCTTAAGGTACTGAATTTTTACCTACGGAAAATGAAAATTAAAGTAGGTATTTAAGCATGTCAAGTCTGTAAATATTTGTAAAAGCAGGTACGTATTTACAGAATTGTAATCATTAGAATCATAAATGCATCTTCTCATCACATCTTAAAAAAATATATATAAAAAACAAAAAAAAAAAAATAGTAGGCCACCGGTATCGGGAACAGGGTCCCATTATTATGGTATTAGTATTTTTTTCAATAAAAATACATTTTTTTAAAATACGACTTGTACCAACCCTAGCGCCTAAATTTCAGAATCCTGTAAATCCTAGATACCATAAGATTTGGATATGATATTTTAAATAGGTACTTCTTAGTGTCATAGCAACAGCTTGTCTCAATATTGAATCCAAATGCCATGAAATAAGCCCATAAAAAAATGAAATTGAAAATATGTAAAATTCGATGTTACTCATTACACCGGCTCGATAAAAATTGATAATTTGTTTGATAATTTACTTAATATAGAGCATTAAGTAATTGCAATCAAATATGTAACAAAAACGGATTGGATCTAAAGTTATTGCGATTTCTATGGTTTTTATGGAAACCATAGAAAAAAAATAAAAAAAATTATATCTCTAGATTGGGACAAAATTGTCACACAGGTATTTTACTCTTACTTTTAAAATAACCTGTTCTATCGGATAAGTTAATAAAAAGGGGATGTCCGTTTTTCGAGGCAATAACAATACTGTGCCGCGGTTTCACCCGCTTAAGTGTCGATCCCGTGGGAATATAGGGATAAAAACGATCCTATGTCCTTCCGCGGGACGCAATCTATCTCTCTGCCAAATTTAATCGAAATCCGTTCAGTGGTTTAGACGTGAAAATGTAACATACAGACATATAGACAGTTACTTTAGAATTTATAATATTAGTATGGATAGTATGGATAACAAGGAGTCCCTATATCAATTTTCAGACCTCCAGCATCAAAATTTGCTTATAATATTAGTATGGATAGTATGGATAACAAGGAGTCCCTATATCAATTTTCAGACCTCCAGTATCAAAATTTGCTTATAATATTAGTATGGGATAGTATGGATAACAAGGAGTCCCTATATCAATTTTCAGACCTCCAGTATCAAAATTTGCGAAAATCTCATACAAACTTCCATCCCCTAGTTTGAGGGGTTAAGGGGTAAAAGTTGCAAGTTGTAGATATTTTTTTTTTGTTTTTTGTGTACTAATACTAGCTTACATACCAAATTTCAGCTTTCTAGGACTTCAGGAAGTACCATAAAAATTTTGATGATCATCAGTGGAGTCAGTGTCGAAATCGGGGTTTTTTAGATATCAATAAAATGTAAAGTTTAAGAGCTATGCAATTGAAAGTTTACATGTTTAATAAATCCACTATTGACATCATATCACGGCCATTTTGTTTATTTGGTAAGTATAATTCAAACTCAAGTTATGAGGGCTCAAAAAAAGACGAAGCGCTTCGAGAAAAGGTAGGTAGTGCCCTTGCGCTTCGATTGCTTCGGCTTGGCGGGGGCACTACCATGCACCCAGATTCTTTAACTTGCAGTATAGGTAGTTTGGAAAACTGTTTCAAATGGCATAGAACCAATGAACCATAGTCATCCCCATCACCATTTTGATTTTCTATAGAGTAGAGATGCATCATGAAATTGGCATAATTAATTATATCAGTTGACACAAAACAAAAACCACAATCAGCTGATTACTTATTAACGGTTTGCCCCTAGTAAAAATGTTCATAATGTTGAGTACAGTAACCCCTTCTTAGATTTGTGGTTATTTTACATACATACGTATGTATGCAAGTGCAATAACCCAGAAGGAGAGAGTTTATGTGTATAAACTATCTCCTTTTTCCCGTGGTAGACAGAAACTACAGAATGCCACCTGCTACAATCACACCACACCTACACATTTTGCTTTGTTTACATTCTTAAATCTGATTTTCACGCATGTCATGCTGGTTGCAAATACATATTCTATTACACCTTGGTCATTGTTAATTGAATTTTTTTATTTATCTCGGTTACAAATTGAAGAGCAGTGAGGCGGCTACAATTTTAATTTTTTTGCCAGTAAATCCATATCCTTTTTAAAATAAATTAATATTGTTAGAAAAATGTATTTTAATGCTTGGAAATTTGTTCAAATAATTACGGGTAGTTAGTTCAGCACACAGATCAAATATTTACCATGTTTATGTGGATTAACCACACGAGGTTTAATTCTAATAATAAATCCCATTAAGGGCTGGTTTTTCAATAGACAGATATTTTTTATTTGTGGAATAAAATTTACGTGTGACCAGTTTTTGTATGGAAGAACTGTCAAAAATTCAAGATTATTCCTCGGATAAAGTTGTCTGAGTTGGAAAAATCAGCCTCAAATAATACAAAACAGGATTTTAAATACATTTTTAGTAGATTCTTTGTTGTAAGATTAATTATTTAGTGAACAACAAAGAATTAGGATATTGTGAAGGTGATAAATATGTAAGTAGGTACTAGGTATGTTTGTTTCTAGAAAAATCTAAAAAAGACAACTTTCAGAAAGGAAATTCCTCCATTAATAACGAAGAATCATTTCCATGCTTTTAAACGATTTGTGGATGCAATTGTTTCTAGTTTACGACGTGTTATTGTTATCAGCATGTTTTTTTTTATTATGACAATAACTTTCATAGTGCCAGAGTCAAGCATTGGTAGCCTAGGTAAGTACCTACATGTTTTTTTGATAATTTCATAAAATACAGACTACGCTGATTGAAGACCTATTTGGGAACAAATCAACTTACTCGCCATAAGCACCTTCGCCCAACACTTGGGCGACCAGCCAGCCCTCGACGAACTCGGCACCGGCAGCCATCGCCCCGCCTCGCGCTGTCACCTGCAACATAACGCACTGTCAGCACTAGCGGACGCGCCCTCACTCACATGCTAGTGCACTGCTGATGCCTACAGCTCGCTGCTCACCGCTGCTGCCTGCTACTGCACTCAATGTTGCCGCCGAGCAAGACCACGCCGCCGGGTTGCGGCTTTATTATTTTTCGTCATCGATTGATTCAAATACTTGAAAATACGTAATCGTATGATCTTATCCTTGAGTTTTAATGTATTTGACGATGAAAATTCGTTTGATTTGCATCAATCTGCCGATAAATGCGCTCTAAATGGCGGAAGGCACGTGGAGATGAGTGAACAAAGCGAAAGCCGAACGGCGCCGTCGCCTGTCTGTCGACGACTTGCCACACAATGTGATAACGGTAATCGTTTCCGAAATTGCAAAAATTTGCACTAGGTTTTAAGAACTCTCTAGTACCAAATAATAGTTATTTTAGTGAAATAAATAATATTCCCTACTGAACACTAACCTTCTAAAAACGATCAATGGATCACACCATTTTGCCATTTTCTTTTCTTCAACGCCCGTCCGTTCACCAACCAATCGCCATTCGCTCGCTGATTTGCCGACTACGCCACTGGCGCCCGGCCGAGTATCCGACCGACGCGACCACAGACACAGAGTAGGCGACTGATGGAAGTATGCACGAAGTATGGAACACCCACGAACATACAATACCACTATTTTGTTGCATTAATAAATAAAAAAGTAGTTTAAAAAATTCAATCGACTTCAAAAAAATATTATTTAACTCAAAATTATCAAATAACTTTAATTTCGGAAGTCGGTGTCTTGGGATCTGTATTTTAGTTTTAGTTTTTTACCACCGATATCCAAAATTAAAGTTAATTCATTGAAGTCGATTTAAAGCGAATGGGCAGTGGTAGACCGCGAAATCCAAATTTTCTTACGTTTTTTACAATTTGCAGGTCATTCTCAGGTTGTATCTTGATCAAAACTAAATTTGACAGAATATAATCATTAGAATCATACATCTTTAAACGTTAGATTTGTACCACAAGCACTTTTCCGAGATTTATTTTTTTATGGTGCAAATCTAACTACAAAGATATTAATTGAAATTGGGACTATTTCATGAAATCTTGACTGATGAATGTCAAGATTTCATGAAATAGTCATTCAGTAGGATTACATGGTCTTAGAGAGTTGTGTTGATGACTTTAATGATTAAAATATTGTAAATACATATTTGTTACGGTCGCGAATCATATTTTATCCAACGTACACCTTAATACTGACCAGCAAATTGCAAAAACGAAAGATTTGAATTTTGCGGGCTACCTTAGCTGGCGCTTCCCCCTTATTAGTCAGTATCTCTAAGTAGTCTGTGATAGTCAGTGACCACAGAGTACATTATAGTATACTGAAATCAGTGACTCAACCGTAGACGGCGTAGACAGAGAAGTAGACGGAGAATGTCAACAGTCCGCCAACGCCACAGATTACTAAATAGTTACTACGTAACAGATACTTCACTCAGTAGAAAATTTCCAATACCTACTGCTATAATAGCCTTCTCTGTCGCGTCAGCTACCGCTGCATGCTAAAATGTGCCTAAATGCTCAAGCGTAAAGTTGTGATTGAAAGATTAAAATTGAACAACGTGCGTGCGCCTCGCTTGCGAAACCCGACGTCGATGCACTTCCCGAAATTCCGAGTTTATCTCAGTTATTTCTGTTTTAATTGTTACTTGTTACTGTTATTTGTTTTGTTAAGTTTTGTTGCTACTCATAGTAAGTATGCATATTACTATGAGTAGCGAGTCAATATACGAGAGAATATACGAGATATTATGCATTGCATATCTATATTGTAGGTGTATATATATATCTATAGGTAGGTGTATAGCCTTAGTTCACCCACCAAACTCAAGGTGGCAGCACTTTCCATACATGCAAATTTTACCACAGAGCACTGAATTTGGTCCACAAACGGCCCGAGACTAGGAGTATATAATAATATGTTCTGTGCCTGAGACCGCTCCATTGACATCCTAACTCAATGGGACTGTCCATTTGTAAGAAAGTGCCAATTTTAGTTCCTGAGAACCTCGAGTGGGGCGCTTTGAATCGGCACCAGCGTACTTGTTGAGACTCACTGGCACTGACCTCTTTCATTATGGCGATTTTAAAATGTCACGTCCTCACACAGATTTTGACATCGATAGTGTCGGCTGTTCAAATCTTCAGGGTAGAGTTAGTGAGTTTTTGTAATCAAGTCGCTGGCGTCTAAAGTCGCAACGTGTCAACATAGCATTATGCACAAAACTCTTGAGCTTGTATTAAAAGCGAAACTCTTTATAGATGTCAGATGAATGTCTGCCATTTATTTATAAAGTGGCAGCCTATCTGTCTGAAAGAGGACTTTTGGCCGAAAGGTGTCGTATATCGACGTTTCCGAGGACGGTTACGCGACACACGACCACGCAGCGAAACACGACGCCGACAACGTTACGTGTACCTATAGTCATAGTTTTAAGGTTTTTACTACGTATTAGTTTATTATTGTATAAGATTATTTTGTGTATTTTACCTATGGGTCCTAGTTGCCTGATAATAAAATGATTATTATTATTACATTTGTTTGCATTGACTTAATCATTAAACACGAATTAAACTGTATAAAGACTCTAAGCTTTGACTCTAAGCTTTGCTTAGACCTACATATTGGAAAAATTGTAAATAAAGCGTATCAATTATATGGATTTGTAATGCGATCAACAATTGATTTTAAAAAGCCTTCTTCTTATATTTGCTTGTATAAGTCTCTTGTACGCTCTCAACTGGAGTATGCCGTGTCCGTCTGGAATCCATACTACAAAAAGTATGTTGAAATGATTGAGTGTGTTCAATATAAATTCCTGCGTGCCATGCATTATAGATGTTACGGATATTATTTGCCATACCACGATTTGCTTGCAAAGTATAAGCTCGCAACACTTGAAAATAGACGTAAGTACTTAGAGGCTATGAATTTATATAGTATTGTCAGACATAAATTTGACAGCATTGAACTCTCAAACATGATATGCTATGCAGTTCCTAGGACAGTCCACAAGCGACAGGTACGCGCTGGCAATTTATTCTCAGTGGGTGCTTGCAAGTCCAACTCTGGCATGCGTTCGCCTGTTCGTAGAATGGTCGATTCCTACAATAGGACTTTTGAACACATAGACATTTTTGCATGTTCTCCCTATAGGTTCAAAAGTCTTATACTTAAGGAGCTTTCTTGAATTTTATTCAGTATTTATAGCATTTCTTGAGTTTTATATGTAGTGTATAATGTAATGAACATAATATATATTACATTATATATTCATTGCACTAAAATACATTATGTAAACACGAAAGTTAATTCAATAAGTTAGTAAAAAAAAAAAAAAAAAATGTAACCCTAGCGATTATTATTATTATTTTCACTGTATTGTATCCTATCGTTTATCTGTGAACAGCGTTGTGGGCTTCAATATTGTCTATATTATTGTCTTGTGTAATTTTGTTTCTATGTTTTATATTGTAGCTGTTTGTTGTTCCTCTTGAATAAAATAAAAAAAATAAAAATAAAATAAAATAAAGTGACGTGCGATAGTTACAACAAACTATGCTGGCTACCCTGGCGCATGCCCCTAAGCCTTTCGACCACGTCGACGTTACGAGCCTATTGAAAGACATCGTTTTTCTTAAGGCCAGCCTAGCGGATGTGCAGACGAGATTGGATGCATCCCAAAACACCGTTGCTGATTTGCGTAATGAACTAATAGAGTTTCGTAAAACTGTAGCGGTAACTGGGTCACCATCGAGTGCATCTAATGTCAACACGCGTCGCGGAGCGTGCCTCAATTTATCGGGGGCAAGTTTCGCGTCAGCTGTTATGTCTTCGTCGTCGCCGAACAATGCTGAGTGTGCAGAGCGTGCGTCATGCGCGCCCCGCAACCCTGCGGCTGCTCCTCGTGTCGCCGCTCGAGTTACCCGACCCGCTGACACAATGTGTAAGGCGCCTGTGGGAGTTAATGACCTCCCTAACGCTCCCGCAAAGAAGCCTGTGCCGGAAAAGGCATCGAACCGGGCTGATGATGAAGGTTTTGTGACGGTGCAGAGGAAGAAACGCCGACAAAGAACCAACAAGAACCGCTGCAGCACAGCTCCTATCAAGCCCGACATCCCTGTTCGAGCTGCCCAGCCGAATACTCCCGTATATATTTCCCGCCTACACTATACCACTAAGGCCGAGGACATCGTGGAGTACGTGTGCCAAAGGACCAAGTACAGGCCGAGAGTGCAGTTGCTTGAATCGCGCCGCAACGTCAACTTCAAGGCGTTCGTGGTGCGAGTTCCTACATGCTACCTGCACCTCGTCATGGCAGAGGAATTTTGGCCGCAAGGTGTAATGTTTCGTCGCTTCCGCGGACAAGTGCCACACGAACGCACAAAGACAGTGCTCGAGTGAAGTGTTTTACTAACATAGGTTTAAGTTTATACACTAACACACATTGTACTTTATAATATATATGTTAGTCTGTAAGGTATTTATCTATGGGCCAAAGTAGCCTGAAAATAAAGGTTTTAAATAATCAAAAGTAACAGTAGCGACACAAAAAATACTCAGGACATAAACGAAATTAAATTAGACAAACAAACTTACACACAACCAGAAACGATAGCTGACATTTTTAATAATTTCTTTATTGACATGACGAATAAGACTATTGAGCCGTATCCTGACTACACGCCACCGATAGCTCACCTTCCAAATACTATTTTTCTGACCCCAACCAATGAGAGTACTGTTTTCAAAACAATAAATTCTTTAAAATCGACTAACTCCACAGGCTATGATGACATTAACACCACCATCCTCAAATTATGCTCAAAATTTTTGTCATCGCATATTAGCCATATGATTAACCAATCATTTATTCAAGGCGTATTCCCCTCGCGTTTAAAGCTCTCCGTTGTTAAACCAATCCACAAGAAGGGTGACAACAATGATATGAACGCTTATACCAATAATTTCAAAAGTTTTTGAAAAGGTTATGCATGAAAAACTTTACAGCTTCATATCAAAATATGACATCCTAAATGAAGAACAATTTGGTTTGAGGAAAATAAATCTACCACATTGGCTTGTTTTGGTTTAATAAAATTAATTACCAAAAGTCTTAATGATAAAATACCAATTACCTCTATTTTCTTAGATATGTCCAAGGCTTTCGATTTCGTCAACCATAAATTGCTTCTTCTCAAATTAGATCGATACGGCATTAGAGGAAACGCATTGAAATGGCTCGAAAGTTACCTCACCCATCGACAACAATGTGTCGAGATCTCGAGACAAGCAGGGCATCAAAAAATCGTCTGTAGATCTGCCTATCGGGAAAATAACTGTGGTGTTCCTCAAGGAACCATAGTGGGGCCACTTCTGTTCTTGCTGTATGTTAATGACTTAGCTAGTGTAACCTCCCACAACTGCATATTATATGCTGACGACACGACTCTCAGCATTCAAAACGATAATTATGAAGAAGGTGAATACCAGATTGAAATAAACGAGACACTAAATAAAATTATCACTTGGCTCAATCAAAACAACCTCCATATTAATTTGAGCAAAACCAAAATGATACAGTTCCAAAGCTATAACAGTAAACGTCCACAGTTAAAAATACAACACGATGAAGAAGTTGAGAGTACCAAATTCCTAGGGATAACAATAGACAAACACTGTAACTGGAAAGCTCATATTGATGAACTCTGCACAAAGGTAGATAGATTCGTATTCGTTCTATACAGATTAACACGTGTAGCTAGTGTTGATGCGGCACTATGTGCATATCATGGCTATGTCTCGTCAATTTTGCGTTACGGCATTATAATATGGGGTAATTCTGTAGAACTTAACAGAGTGTTTCGAGCTCAAAAGAAATGTATTCGGTCAAAATGTGGAGCTCACCCACTGGACAGTTGTGTTCCATTATTCAAAAAATTAAAAATATTACCACTCCCAGCACTATATATTTTTGAAATTTGTATTTTTGTGTACCAAAATAGGCATGAATTTAATCTGCATAATGATCTTGTATCTAGACCTAGCCGCAAAGTCCACATGCTTCGTGTACCTAGACGAAATAATAAACTATTTTCTAATAACGTATTTTGTATGGCGACCAAAGTTTATAATAAACTACCAGACTCTTTTAAAACACTTAACTTTAGGACATTTAAATCTAAATTATTCAATTATCTCCTATGTAAATGCTATTACTCGACTAATGATTTTATGAATGAAATGAACAATTGACTTAATAATTATACCTATTCTGTTCTTATTATCTCTTTGACTTAATTTAATCTTTTTGACATTACTATTCCTAATATTTGACTAATTTCCAATTTGAATGTTATTCTAATTTATTTAATTCAATGTTAATCTAACAAAATTACCAAAACCCTAAAATATGTATTTGTACGCCGGAAACGGCAGAATATTATGAACTTTTAAAAATATGTAGCAACTCTGTAACAATATTCTGACAAATAAATAAATGATTATGATTATGATTTATTATTATTATTATTATAAGCGCTTGGCCACACTGGGGAGCGGGCGCGGGGCGGCGCGGCGAACTCAAACATATTATGAACACCAGTATTATAAGTGCTCTGTGATGTGAACTTCCATTGAAGTGTCCATAATGGGCACACGGGCGAAGTGAGCGGCGCGGGCTGCTCGGCGCGGGCAGAGCGCGAGCGCGCGGGCAGACACTGGACCAGTGTGACCAGATTCAGTATTTTAATACTTTTTCGGTACATTTTATCGACTTTTCCGAGCATCAGTAATTTAGTATTTTTGCAGGTATATTGGCGGAAGCAAGTATTTTTGGGTTTATTTTGGATAAAAAGCTATGTTAACACTGTTATAGACTCCTTTTGTTATCATAGATTTTATATTACTTGTCATTATGACTTACTATGTCTTGAATAGATTTACAATAAAATACAATTAATGTTTCTTTAATTAGCTTTATTTTATTGGCGACGAGGCAAATTGTGTTGTTCAGTAGGCAAACAACATGAATACTGAACAATTCGCGGCTTTCCTTACCGCGCAACAGGAACAACAGAAGGTAATAACATTCCTCCTACAACAACTCGTACAACAGCAACAACACCAGGGATGCCTCTCACCAAACAACAACATGACAAACGATCATGATAACGCAGCACCTTCTACATCGAAACAAAACATTGTACAACAGTTCAAGTGCGACAAGTTTAACCCTGCCACAACCACCGCAGAGAACTTTGTGGATCTGTTTGAAGCGAAATGTCGAATATGGGGTGAAGAGACTGTTAATATTCAAAAAGACCTACTCGTAAACTGCATTACACCTGAAATATACCACGAGTTGAAGGTAGCATTAACTCCTGACTTTGATACAGCGACATACGACGATTAGGGAATGCAGAACCGGTTCTGTTTTAAAGAACCGGGATTTTCGGGACCATCTGGCTAAAGAACCGCGATTCCCGGTACTTTCGATACTTTAAGTAAGCTTTTAAAAGATGAAGAGTTGAAACGGAGAAAGTAAAAGAAAGACGAAATGACAGGGCAAAATAAAAACATTTAAATCAAATCAAATAAAACGTTTTATTTCTTGTTTTATTGGTAACTACGCATATTCTACCAGCAACATCTTTATTAACATTAAAACATTTTTGTACCAAATCCTAGATAATATTTATCAGAAACATTTATTAAACATCTTCTCCAAACAAATGATTTAAATCAACATGACTCCTATTGCAATTCTGCATAACCAAATTATAATTTAAAACTTGCGTAATATCTATAAAAAAAAAGAAAAGGAACAGTGGAGTTTTAGCGTAACATTCATCAGTCTCAATATTATTGATTAGATAATCTTAACCGACATTTTTTAAATTGTTATTTATTAACATAATTCATCATCATCATTTCAGCCGAAAAATGTCCACTGCTGGACATAGGCCTCCCCCAAGCACTCCACTTCGACTGGTTCTGTGCTTCTCGCATCCATCGGGTTCCCGCGGCCTTCACAAGGTCGTCGGACCACCTTGTGGGAGGCCTTCCAAAGCAACGTCTACCGATACGCGGTCGCAACTCCAGAACATTTCGGCCCCATCGACCATCTGTTCTGCGAGCAATGTGCCCTGCCCACTGCCACTTAAGTTTGGCAATTCTTCGGGCTATGTCGGTTACCTTGGTCCTCCTGCGGATCTCCTCATTCCTGATTCGATCACGCAGAGAAACTCCATAGCTCTCTCCATTGCCCTTTGGGTTTTGGTGACGCGCGCCCTTTGGGTGACTTTCAGCCTTCTTATAAGGCCCATTGTGAGTGACCACGTTACAGTGCCATAAGTCATCACTGGCAACACGCACTGGTCAAAGACTTTCGTCTTGAGACACTGAGGTATGTGGGACGAGAAGATATTGCGTAGCTTCCCGAACGCTGCCCAGCCGAGTCGGATTCGACGATCGACCTCTTTTTCGAAGTTAGACCTACCTAAATGGACAGTTTGTCCTAGGTAAACATACTCGTCCACGACTTCGAGTGTAGTGACTCCGATCTTTATGAGAGTGGGTGTTACATGGACATTTGACATGACCTTCGTTTTGCCCAAGTTCATTTTAAGACCCACTCTTTCGGAGGCTCTACTGAGGTCATCGAGCATTGTACTGAGGTCCTGCATACACACCTCGCTGCAAAAGGATAGGTTTCGAGGTCTGATCCTCGAGTCGGACTGCCATAGTGGCGTTTACGTACCGACACTTCAGCACCTCGATGTACCGATAGTCGATCTGGCACCGTTGAAGAGACTGCAGCACAGCCCTTGTCTCAATCGAATCAAAGGCTTTCTCGTAGTCCACAAACGCTAAGCAGAGAGGCAGATTATTCTTCGGTCTTCTGTATAACCTGTCGCAGCGTATGTATGTGGTCTACGGTGCTAAAGCCTTTACGGAATCCGGCTTGTTCGGGAGGCGTCAAACCTGCGCGCGAGACGGTTCGCGATGACTCTCGAAAACAGCTTGTAGACATGGTTCAGAAGTGAGATGGGCCTATAATTCTTAAGAAAGGCATTGTCGCCCTTCTTAAAGAAAAGTATCACCACACCTCTGTTCCATGCCTGTGGTGTTTTGTCCTCGAGTATGACGGAATCAAACAGCTTCTGAAGGGCCTTAAGAACGGGTTTTCCGCCGGCCTTCAGGAGCTCGGCCGTAATTCCGTCATCACCCGGCGCCTTGGTATTTTTGAGCTGCTTCAGAGCCATCCTAATCTCGTACAGGCTGACGTCCGGGATGTCTTCGGTATAATGTCGGGTCAATCTAGCTCTTGGGTCGTTTGCCAGATCCATAACGGGGTTACTTGTTGACGTGTATAACTGTCCATAGAACCTCTCGATCTCTCTCAACAGCTCAGGTTTGGCGGATACGATCCTGCCATCATCGGTCTTTAGTTTCGTAAGCTGGCTCTGCCCAAAAGAAGCAGTCTTGTTTGAGTCTTTTTTTTGCGAAGCACTGTCCACCAAAATCACAAACACAACGCAAAGCACAACATTCCGAAGACGCGATGGCCGCCACCAGCCCCTCCCGCACCCTCGTGCAGCATGCTCTTGTAGCACGCATGCTTCTTGTGCATGCTAGGTAGCAAGTGTATTCCACGCTTTAAGCGGTCGGGCTTTATGCTATTAAATTAGAAATATTCGAAACGCGAAGTATCTTTTCCCGAAAGTACCGAAAGAACCGGGATTTGGTTTTTAAAATCCCGGTTCCGAAAACGACGCAAATTTCCGGGATTTCCCGGTACTTTCGGTTCCGGGATTTCCCAGGACTATTCACTAACGACGATATAAAAATGAAATTATTAGATTTATACACAACAAAAAAAACGCGATACAAAGCCTTAATAGATTTTTGGAACTCTACGAGAGAAACCGGCGAAACTATGGAACGTTATTCTAATAGACTAAAGGAACTTTCAAAAGACTGCGGCTATGAAGGGACCTTGCTGGAGAGACAGCTCCGTGATCGGTTTGCAACCGGTTTGAACCATAGACAGCTGGAGGTAGATTTAAAACAAAGGTGGCCTGAACTACGCGAAGCCATAGAAGGGGGCAAAACGAGAGAGGCAACTGTGTACTCTATCAAACGTACCACCGACACATCACTGGATCTCGTACTAGCTACCTACACCGACCTATTTGACAATAAATTAGGGAAGGTAAACAATTATCAAGTAAACATACATATCAAACCTGGGAGTGAAGCAAAACATCTGCCGGCACGTCCCATCAAATTTAGCATACGCAAAAACATAGAAATAGAACTAGAGCGACTTCTGCGCGAAGGCATAATAACAGAAGTGGACCCCAACATAACACCTGTAGAGTGGGCCACACCCACAGTCAATGTTTTAAAACCAACTGGTCAAGTACGGATATGTGACGACTACCGAACAACGATAAACCCGGTACTTATCAAGCATACCCATCCCGTGCCTCTTTTTGATCAATTAAGACAACGTCTGGCACGTGGGGACAAATTCTCGAAAATTGACCTTAAGGATGCTTATCTGCAGTTTGAAATATCCCCTGAATCGAAAAAGTACCTAACGATATCAACCCACAAAGGATACTTTGTCTACAACAGAATGCCCTTTGGTATTGCAACAGCGCCTTCAATTTTCCAACATTTCCTTGACAAACTACTTAATGGTATACCAAACGTCGCTGTATTTTTTGATGATATTGCCATTACTGGGAAAAATGACAAAGAACACATACATACCCTCTCAAGGGTGTTCAACAAATTGAAACAAGCCGGTCTAAAAGTAAATCTTAAAAAATGCACATTTTTACAACCAGAAATCGAATATTTAGGACACATTATTGACAAAAACGGAATACGACCAACAAAATCTAAAATAGAAGCAATTTCGAAGGCACCACCGCCAACAAATACCAAAGAACTCAGGGCGTTCTTAGGACTCATAAATTTCTACGAACGATTTATTCCACACCTACGTAGTGAATGTGCCGATTTACATGAACTAACAGGTGACCGCCGAAAATGGCAATGGACTGATCATGAAAACAAAATATTTATTAAAACTAAGAAACTAATAGCAAGATCTAAATCGCTTGTGGCCTTTGACGAACATCGACCTCTTTTCCTCTCCTGTGACGCATCAGAGAAAGGAGTAGGCGCAGTATTATACCACAAGGATAAAGATACCGAACTACCTATTGCATTTGGCTCAAGAAAACTGAAACCAGCAGAAAGCAAGTATTCTGTTATAGACCGCGAGGCATTAGCAATATTCTATGGCATTCAAAAATTCGATCAGTATCTTAGAGGCACAAAATTCACACTTGTAACTGACCACAAACCACTTATTCACATATTGGGCCCGCAACGAAATCTTCCCAAAATTGCCAATAATAGACTTGTGAGGTGGGCACTCGTGATTGGAAATTATGATTATGACATCATTTATAGAAAAGGGGAATATAACATTATTGCTGATTACCTATCCAGAATGCCAAATAGCACTGAACAGCCAAATGACCCAGAGGTATCGATATGTAAAATCACTGAACTGATACAGCATAATAAAATGAACGACTTGGCCTTAAATGAAGAGCGTATCAGAGAAGAAACGAAAAACGATGTCACACTGAAGCAAGTCCTGCAATTAATTAAAACCAACTGGTTTGACTGTTCACAGACTGATCTGAAACCGTTTATCAGAAAACGCAGTGAACTGTCTGTAGAGAACAAGATCATCATGTGGCAAGGTAGGGTTGTTATACCGAGTAAATTAAGAAGTACAGTAATGCATTATTTACACATTGGCCATCCTGGAACTTCTGCAATGAGAGCTCTTGCGCGCTTCTATGTATGGTGGCCAACACTCGAAGAAGACATTGACAATTTTGTGAAGAAATGTCAAAAATGCCAGGAAAATAGACCCAACAACCCAGAATTTCCTGTTTACTCTTGGTCGATTCCAGAAAAGGTTTCGGAAAGAGTTCACGTTGACTTTGCCGGACCCTTTGAGGGCAAATATTGGCTAGTACTGGCAGATGCCTTATCAAAATGGATAGAAATTAAATCTATGGCAAAGATAACTACCCGAACATTATGCGAGAAGCTAGATGGTATTTTTACTACATTTGGATTGCCTCAAATTATTGTCTCCGACAATGGACCTCAATTTACATCCAAAGACTTTCGAGCGTATTGCAAGTTGAAGGGTATAGTGCACATGACATCTTCACCCTACCACCCAAGAACCAATGGATTGGCCGAACGACTTGAACGAACTTTTAAATCAAGAATAGCTGCAAGTGAAGCAGACGGATTCAACTCAAAACGGAGGCTTCAAAACTTTCTTTTTTCTTACCGTAACACACCGCATACTACCACGGGAAAGTCACCAGCCCAAATGATGTTCGGCAGACAGCTAAACTGCTTACTGGATAATGTGAGGCCAAATATGAGAAGGACGTTGCGCTATAAGAACATACAAGCTAATATTCAATCTGAACAAAAGACTCCGAATTTTCAGAATGGGGAAGCAGTGTACATCCGTACCAAGCTGGAAAATAAGTGGAAACCGGCGATCATTGAAGAAAGGAAACACAGATATTCTTATGTGGTAAGAACTCCAGAAGGAGTCCTGAAGCGCCGACACGCCGACCACATACGCCCCAGGGCGAGTGTAGCTCAGTCACCAACCAACGAGCAAAACATTGAGATGGAACCATCGTCACCGGCTCACTCATCGACTTCCACACCACATGGAATACTACCTTGTGCCAGTTCAACTCCAATCAGTCAACCTCCAATGAGAGGTTTTTCTTTTCAGTATTTAAAAAAAAAAATAGTTCCCAAGAACCCTGAAGATGGCGTTGAACTGACTACGTTACTAGATGCCAAAGTCAAAACGCTTGAAAAAACAAACATTGCGTCACGTCATATACGCTCGTTGAGTGACAGTTTCGTTTGCTTTCGTTTTACGATCTGAAAATTACATCCAAGTGAATTAATAAAAAAATTATGTGACTTCCGTTCCTTGCAGTAACTTACCAAGTTCAGCGCCATCTATCCAGCGACTAGGGAAGCGTTAAAAAAAAAAGAAAAGGAAAATCCCTCATTGAAGCCGTTTCCTACTCACCGCGAACACTCGAGCAGACGCCGGTGTTGAGGCGTAGCAAGAGGACGGTACGCCCGCCGCATCGCCTTATAAAGCAATGACCTAAGGCCGGGAGGAATGTTATAGACTCCTTTTGTTATCATAGATTTTATATTACTTGTCATTATGACTTACTATGTCTTGAATAGATTTACAATAAAATACAATTAATGTTTCTTTAATTAGCTTTATTTTAAACACCGTAGCGATCATCCCCGCGAACATTGATGTTCAGGGAATTACCCGGATTTAGTCTATTATATTTCATAAGATATTCAGTATTTTTTTAGGTGTTTCGGTTTTTTCGTAAAATTTAATCTGGTCGCACTGCACTGGACATGACAACGCAGAACGCAGCCACGCTCCAGTGCAGACAGGAAGCCCACGCGTGTTCCCGCACCCGCGCCCTCAGCGCGCCCTCGCCCGCCTTGCGTCCCAGTCTGGACACACGCTAAGCGCGCGCACCCCGCGCGCTGCCCTCACCGAGTAGCCCACGCCGCTCACCGTGCCCACTATGGACAGCAAGGAATTTCATACTTTATGTTAGAGTTCGCGGCGCCGCGCACGCCCCGCGCCCGCGCCCGCGCCCCAGTGTGGCCAAGCGCTTAGGGCTTGAATGAGAGGAGTACTTCATTTTTTACCCGACTGCGCCAGAAGGAGGGTTATGTTTTTCGAGTGTATGTGTGTATGTATATTTCTTTGGCACGCTCTGTACCTTAAACCGCTTGATCAATTTCAGCTAGAGAGGTGCCGTTAGATTCGTCTTAATTGTAAGAGTGATACAGGGTATATAAAAATTGAAAAAAAATAAATTAAAATGCCGATTTTTGGCGCAAAATTGTCTTCAAATTTTTTTTTTCAAACCTCTCGAGTGGGGTATCAAAATAAAGGGCTTTAAAAGGTGATTACAAAAATATATACAACTTTTAACGACAGCAACTTCCGAAACTAAAGTAATCCAAAAATAATGTAATTACTTAGTGTATTTTTTGGAAACATATTGTTTTTTTTTTTCGTTGTTATAAATTAACCTCGATTTATCTCTACAAGGTGGCGTTTTACAGCCAACGCAGCAACTTGAAGTCGATTTTACTATAGCCTTATGGGGTAAATCTGCCTACTCGCCATTCTGATGGTCTAAGGTCTATTTAATAACTTTCGCAATGAAACTCGAAACCATTCCAAAAAAAAACTTCAAAGCTATAATACATCGAAATAGTCTACTGTTGTATAGGAATTCGATTTTTTTGGGATATCATAAGTTTCATAGCGAAAGTTAGTTAGTTTCTTGTATGATGGGATGGATAGAATTATTCTCTTGGTGGACGCAGGGGACTAAACTGCCACCTTGTATTTCTCTCAATATAGTACTAACTAATTCCATGATTTTTCTATTGTCATGTCTTTGTCATTGAACATTTGAACGAATGAGAATCATGATTTGAGAAGTATTGTGTTTGTCACAGAGTATTTTTTGATAGTGTTGTTATACTGGTGTTTGTTGATTTACATAGTTGGTTAAGTTACTTGTTTATGACTCATACATTTTAAAATATAGAGCTACACTCCGGGAGGCTAAAATTAATAAATAACATGGTAAATTATAGGCAATGAATTAGTGTAGAAGTATTGCAAAAATAGAGGTTTGAAACATAAACTTAAATGTGAATTTGTTACAGGCTGGATATTCAGAAGATCAACTGGCAGGTGAGTCGTTATTAACTGATAATGCAAAGCTTGCCACGCTGGTGGTTTGCCGTAAACATGAACAGAACCGTAAGATCGTGCTGCAGTCCAGCTTCTCGGTCGTGTAGTCACTTAAAATGAGCGCAGAGGGTCGACTTGCGATGTGACACTTGCACGTAATCCGTGAGTCATGTCATGTCAATCAACGTCTTTACCGAAAGCGGTGGCGGTGGTGTTACAAGCGCCCTAGTTTCCTTATAAGGTTTGTATTTTAAAGCGATCCAGGTGTGTCGCTTGGCCCGGCGGCCTCGCTCGCTCGCGGAGTGGGTCGCGCTTAGTGCGTCGCCACACGCCCTCGCAACATGTTCATGTACGAGCCGCCCACCAAGCTGAAGCTTACCTCCGTTGAAGGTATCCTCGATTCCTCGCCTTCTGTGCTACACCCTCCCCTTGTTTTACTTTTCTAAATTAACTTGTATTTCACTTTAGCGTAATGTTTGGTATTTTTGTAGAGTTCCAGGAAGCATTCCAACTATTTGATTCACGTGGAGATGGCAAGATCCATGTAGCACAGATTGGAGATGCCCTGCGAGCTCTTGGACAGAACCCTACTGAATCTGATGTGAAGAAATGCACCCTACACTTGAAACCCGATGAAAGAATATCATTTGAAGTGTTTCTACCCATTTACCAGGTAAGAACATAATATATTATTTATAAATAAATTATGTATGTAGGTTGGCAGGAAAATGATTGCTGATAAACAGGTGCGTCACTACCTCCACATGCACAATATTATTTATGGTCTCACAAGTAAATGCCACTGTTCTGAATTAATATTTTTGTTGGGTGATAATTTAGCAGCTATTTGTTGCCAATACATCTGGGATGCTGACTTATTTTATTCTTTTGCATTTGAAAACTAAAACTTTTATTACTAGGAAAAAGATAAAAAATTGTAAAAAAAAGTACTTAGTGTCATAGCTTTAAAAATTGCCAAGTTGTAAGATTTAAAAATTATCTATATAAATAAAAATCAAAATTTGTTTGTTCTCTACGCATTTCGAAACTATTGGTCAGATTGTGATGAAACTTAGGGTGTTCTGGGGATGCCAGTGAGGGTTCCTAATTATTACAACATGGGACAAATAAAAAAAAAAAACCGGGGCCGTACGAAGTTCGCCGAATCTTTATTCATGCTTATCAATATTTCTGACTTGTTCTTCGTTTTACTTGACCTCTTAGGGTCATAGGGTGATGTTAAAAAGACTATAACCTTGAGATTTGGGGTATCAACTACAAAAAGTTTAAATACAACTGGTAGTTTTAGAGATTAGTGCTTTCAAACAATCAAACAAATTCTTCAGCTATATATGAGTATAGATTTCAATTATTACATAATATACTATCATAATTTAATTAGCCTATAATGTTCCAATTTCTGGGACACATAAACCATGCCTTCTTTGAAATAACATTATTTCTTTGAGCATTTTTAATAGTCATGATGATAAAATATCAGTTATTTTCATAAATTAGTTCAAAAACACTTTTACACATCAAAATTAAATTATAATTTTAAAACTAGATGAGTTTGGTGCTTCCTAACCTGTCTGAGAAATATGACCAAAACAGGCTCAGTGGTTACAGTCTCTTTTAAAGTCCAGACATAATCTCGATCAGGCCATATCGCCGGGTTAATTCAAAAACCAACCAACTGCCCAAATTATGATTTTGTGGTAGGGCGTTTTGAAAGTTTGTATCAATAAATTTCATGTACTATCTTTGATAATGGTATAAGAAGAAACAGCATCTGATTTATAATTAAATCACGGATGCGTTGATTTATACCAGTTCATAAAAAAGTAACAGGGTTTTACAGAATATTGCATTTTGTGCCCTAAACCCCCTTATTTAGTTGCTTTTACCTCCCTACAAAATAAAGGCTTTATTTTCGAAATTAAGTGCTACTGTCGAGTCTCAGAAAGTTACTGGTCATTAATTCAAATACAGGGTGTCCCAGAACTCAACGTCAAGCCGAAACGGGGCGACAGGATGGATTGTAAACATCATGAGAAAAATCAGAAAAAAAATCTATCCCATGCAGTTTGAAAATTATGGGCATTTAAGAAAAACCTAAAAATTTGGTCAAACTGTAACCATTTTTCGGTTATTGTGGTTAATTTTTATTATTTCTGTTCATTTAAACTTTGGAACCGTAACCCTAAATAACATTTCTAAGAATCACAGTCAAAAATAATGACACAATTGCCCCAAGTTTCCTAGAATTAAGACTTTGTTAAACTATGAATTTAAAATTTTCAAAATTTATCGACTTTGAAAAGACCCTCCTTTAAAAAAAATGTACTAGAGTGCCTTGGCAAGTGCCAGTAAAAGTTGGAGTATTTAATCAGGATTGTAAAATGGTGCAATACTTGTTAGTTTCATACTAGAAAAAACGAGTAAAAAAATAAAAACCTCAAGTAACCCGATTTTGGCTAACCCATTTTACTCAGTTAAAATGTTTTGTATTCGCACAAGCTCTTGGTAGGTTCTTAATTTTACGGTAAAATGATGAGAGAGATGGATAGTGGACATGTTTGCCATGAGTGAGCGAGACAGATAGTGACGCCACTTTTACCAAAGTCAACAAAAGTAAGTAAAATTAATAAAATAATGAAAAATCTTGACCTAGCTTAGTTTAGGTTTATTGAAATAAAAGTCAGATAGGGAAATAACATTTTTTATTAGAATAAATGTTCAAATTCTTTAATATCAGCTTCAATACACGCCCTACGTCTTCTTAAAAAATATCTACTTATTAGCCGGGCATATCCTCGAGAGTTGATGTCCTCAGCAGCTTGAGAAATTCGTTCACGCAGCTCGGCTACGTTTTCAATGGGCTTTGAATAAACTTTTTCTTTGGGAACACCCCAATAAAAAATAAATCTGGGGATTTAAATCTGGGGAACACGGGCTGGCCACGAGATAGTGCCTGAACGTCCAATCCACCTTCCCGGATATTCCTGGTCAAGGAAATCTCTTACTTGCACTGCGTAATGCGCTGGGCAGCCATCTTGTTGATACCACATGTGGCGAAGATCTGTTAGTGGTACGTCCTCTAACAAAGTTGGTAAATTTTCTCGTAAGAAATGTAGGTAATTCGTGCCATTCAAGTTCTCAGGCAGCTCAAGAGACCCAACAATTTTGCCGTTTAAAATTCCGGTCCACAGGTTTACTTTAAAGCGGTACTGGGATCTGTCTTCTCGCATTAAATGTGGATTCTCCACATGCCACTCGTGAAAATTGTGAAGTTTATGTAACCATCTTTTTCAAATGTAGATTCATCTGACCAGAGAATTTTTTGGATGAATTGGGGATTTTCATTATGCCTCTGTAGCAATTGTTCTGCAAAATGAAATCCTTTCAGGAAAATCTCGAAGGAGAAGACTTTAAACTCGTTGTACGTGAAACGGATGCATTTTGGCCTCTTGCAATACTTCTTCCTCATAAGGAAAGCGAAGTCTACCTCCAGCCCGTATTTGATTCGGGAAATGGCCGTTCTCCGTGAGTGAACGGTGCACATTAACAAACACGCGGTGATCCGGATAGCGCTCTAAATTTGGATATCTTTCACGATAAAGTCTAGCGGTGGCACTTGCGTTGCATCTGCGTACCCCATAAATGAGGTGCATGTTCGCATATTCTTGTGAAGTGTAACGCGTAGGCATGGTAGATAACAAGGATGCCAACACAAAAGTCCAATTCCAAAAGAGAGAAGCCAAAGTTGCCGGTATGTAATCAACAAGCTCAATTCACAAAAATCCAAGTCCAAAAAGAGAAGCCAAAATTGTCAGTACTAAATCAACACAAGTGAATACGGAAAGGTGCGCAGTAGACGAATGAGCGAAACGTACTAACTGGTGTCAGATTGGTAGCGTAGCCATTTGCTTGGTATGGCGTCTGTATCTGTTTCATTCGCACACGTTTAAACGACGCATCTTCGTCTCACTGCGTGGCGTCACTATCTGTCTCGCTCGCTCATGGCAAACATGTCCACTATCCATCTCTCTCATCATTTTGCCGTAAAATTAAGAACCTACGTAAGAGTAAAATGAGTTAGCAATAATCGGGTTACTTGAGGTTTTTATTTTTTTACTCGTTTTTTTAGTATGAAACTAACAAGTATTGTACCATTTTACAATCCTGATTAAATGCGCCAACTTTTTATGGCACACCCTGGGACACCCTGTATATACATCGAACAATAATGTATTGTTCTTAATAATCTTGTTAGTTTCGAGAAAAATCCAAAAAAAAAAAACAAAAAAATTAGTCGCTTTTACTTCCCGATATTTGTTGAAATTTTGTACTAACCTATGCTCTGTCCCTTAACACAGCGTTTTCATCATGAAAAGTATCTAAGCGTTAAAGATGGATCAATAAATTGGAAATAGTTTGATTAAAAACACACCTAAGTTGAAAAAATATACCCATTATAGAGGTATGAGGAACAGGGTGTAAAGTTCACTCATCCTCCATAGAAAAGAGAGGTTCCTCCGACCAGACGGGTGTTGTGTCTGGCGGGCAACTGCACGATGATTCATGTCGGGCCGTTGTATCTATGCTAGTTGCGCGGTAAACTCTGCTTGCGCGATGCAGGATTTGCGTGACGTCAGTATGACGCGTTGTTCGCATGTGGCGTTGTAGATACCGCTACACCATATTTAATAAAAACGAACGCAAAGGCATTGAAAACATTATTATTAATAATAAAATATTATTCTTCATCAGAAGGCCCATCAGACACAGTAGCATCCGGTACACGATCTAGTTTAGCACTATAAGTCGCAAAATGTTCAAACCACACATGGTATTCTTCGGGGATTACTCCTTTTTTGCACAATTTCAGCAAGTCGGATTTTTTTGCATTCGAAATGGGCAATGGTGCATGGTATAGCACACATACACATTTGTAACACTGCGGGATAGGCGACGGGAAGACTTGACGGAGTTTTCCAAATGCTGCCCAACCCAACTGGATCCTTCTGTCGGCTTCTTTCTCAAAGTTGTGTCTACCGAGCTGGATTACTTGCCCTAGTTGGACATAATCCTTAACAACTTCTAGAAGCGACCCTTCGATGTGGATTGGACTCGACAAGACGTGCGAATTGTACATGACTTTCGTCTTGTCCAAATTCATGCCGAGACCAACCCGCTAAGCGGCTCCATTTAGGATGTGCAGCATTTGGCCTAGTTCCAGCGTCTCTGCCATTATGACGATAACTTGTCCAGTCCAGTCCAGCGTCTTGAATACGTCCTCCAAAGCATTTGTAAACAATTTAGGGGATATTACATCCCCCTGTCTCATCGCCCTGAACAGTTGGATGGGGCTGGTTTTCTGATCCTGGATCTGGAGAGTCATCGAGGCAGCGTTATAAAAACATTTCAACATTCGATGTAGCGCCAGTCAATTCCACGTAGTTGCAGGTGGCCAGAACTGCCCATATTTCGATGGAGTCGAAGTCTTTCTCGTAGTCCACAAATGCCATACTCAGCGGCTGATTGTACTCCTCGGTCTTCTGTACAATTTGCCGAACAGTATGTATGTGATCTACGGTGCAGAAGCCTTTTCGAAAACCGGTTTTATTCTGGCGGCTGGAACTCGTCAAGCTGCTCTGCTCCACGCCTCGGGCGTTGTACCCTCTTGGATGACGGAGTTAAAGAGACTCGCTAGCTCTCTCAAGACTGGAGCCCCGCCCGCTTTAAGGAGCTCTGACGTTATTTTGTCATCCCCAGGTGCCTTGTTGTTCTTTAGCTGCTCGAGGGCCGCCCTAATCTCGCACTGGTCGATATCCGGGATGTCCTCCATGTAGTGGCGCGGTAATTCAGCTCGATGGTCAGCTGCACCATGTCCCGCTGCTTTCATCGTCAGACCTCCCTAATTGCTGGGCGAACACTTTCGACCCTCGGTTATGCTCAATCGCGACCTTAACAGGAATGAAATTGTCCGGAAAAGAATCGGAGTTACCGACATAGCTTGCAGAGCAAGCAAACTGAAGTGGCAGTGGGCTGGCCATGTTTGTGAAAGAACCGATGGCCGGTGGAGCAGACGAGTCCTTGAGTGGAGATCACGTAACGGCAAGTGTAGTGTGGGACGCCCGTTAGATGGACGGATGGCCTATAGAAAGTGGCTGGGACGGGCTGGATGCGGAAGGCGGACAAGGTGTTATGGCGCAGCCTGGGAGAGGCCTATGTCCAGCAGTGGACTGCAATAGGTTCAGTTGATTGATTGCTCGGTGCTGCTCATGTATACGAAGCTGACAGAATACGTATCGCGCCACTTTGCTTAGCTCAGTCCATCTACAAATTCCTTGATTATTTCTGTCAACGCGGGTATAAAAAGAAGGAAAGATAATGCAGTTAACACATTGAAGGACACTGAACGAGACACAATAGAAGTTTTATTGTTATTACGTCTATAGGCGTTAAGTGTCCCGCGAAGTGTTAAGAGCGTTTACGCCGTGTGGCATTTCATACAAACTTTCAAGCGCTTGTTTTTCGAAATTAATGAACCGATTTTAATGAAAAACTGGAAATCTCTGTTTCTATGGAAAGTTTAAAATCGGTCTTATTTGGCTGTAACACTATTTTTCGAAAATGTTCTCTACTAACTTTTTAGACTTTTGTATCCTGCTTATGCGTATGAATTTTCATTAAAATCGGTCCATTCACTTCGAAAAACAAGCGCTTGAAAGTTTGTATGAAATGGCGGTCGGCGTAAACGCTCTTAAGAAGTCTAACTGTTCAGAATGTGCTTTGGAGAGGGAGAAGACAAAAGAAATGAGCTACTCGGAAAATTAGTGGCGGAGGAATTTAAGTATATTCAGCCATGTGTAAGCACCAAATGTTATGAACAAATCTTAAACTATTTACAGGAAGCTAAGCTATTCAAAAGTAGAAATAATACAAAATGTGATTTTTCAAAGTCCGTTTTTATCTCATACCATTTTATTTTACCCTCCCTGATCCCGCTAATATTGTCTAGAATGATTTAAGATAGATAGTGTTTCAGAATATGAATTAAAATCACTTTTAAAACATATATTTTTTAACATCATTTAAATTTCGTCAAATCAAAACACCCAATTTTCTGGGTGTTTTAGGGTGTTTATCGGGTGTTTACCAAAGCAGCGGGCTTAAACCCGGTGGATTGCCCATCTATATGCGGAATTTAAACGAACTACCCGCGGTTAATCGGTGAACTGAAATTTAAATCTAAAATAGGTTACAATTGCACAGGCGTTCCACAGGGCAGTATTTTAGGCCCCCCACTTTTTCTGATATACAGGGTGTTTGGTGCATCGTTTGCCAAATGGAATTGGCCGAAAGAAAAGTTTATTTGCTATCTCTTAAGGCCCAGTAACTCATTCCTTGTTTCACCGGTTTTTTTAAAATTACTTTTTAATTTTTATTTAGAAAAATACAAGAACTCTGCATTTAAGCTTAATTTTTTTTTTTAAGTTTTGAGTAAAGCCTTCAAATTTTATTTTAATTCTTATGTTTACTCTTGTATGCTTCTATGAATTTAAAAATTTACTTGCTAATAACATCTAGTTCCTTTTTAATAACTCGCATTGTTTTTGAAAAAAGGAAAAATACACTTAACACTCAACATTAAATTGCTGTAAAAAAAAAACTAAAAGCGATCGGGGTCTTCGAATTCTTTTAAAAAGTTTTCTAGTTTGTCCCCTTTCCAACGGTGTGCAATATACAAAAAGAAAACGTTTAATAACTTCAGTAATTCGCTAAATGTGTAATCGAGACACATCAGGCTGATATTCGATATTACGGTAAGAACACTAGTTTTCTCATAAATATCATTCTTTAAGTAAGTGGATTGTATTATCTCACTCTTATGCAGTCTCTTATCTCTTTCTAAGATTCTAACTTTCCTCGAACTTGAAATAAAAAATAAACTTTTATTTAATAAGTACCTAATTTTAAATTTTGTTCAAATTGTCCTCCACTATTGCGTACACACGCGCGACATCTTCGTCTTATCTCAGCTGTAGTGGTGACTGTGTGTAAACGTATTTCTGCTTTGATAGTGACGAAAGCTGCCTCAATGCGTTTGACTAAATCATCCCTAGTCTCAACTTCCGTGGAGTAAACAAGTTCTTTGGGCCATCCCCAGATGTAAAAATCCAACGGAGTCAGGTCTGGGGAACTGAGGCCAAGGAATAGGACCATCCCTCCCAATCCATGATTCAACAAATTGTTGGGAATGCAACATTCAAGTACGGGAGTACTTGCGGTTAATCTCCAGTGAGCGCGATAATCGTCTTGATGAAAAACAAAAGACAGGTCTTCACTGAAAATTGGTAGCTGAGCTAATAATTAGGGTAAGTCTGTTTGTAGAAATTCTTTTTAAAAAGTTCGGATCATCCACGTCCGAGTGTAATAAAAAACGACAAAACTGGACATTTTTTATTTCAAGTTCGAGGAAAGTCAGAACCCTAGAAAGAGATAAGAGACTGCATAAGAGTGAGATAACACTATCCACCTACTCAAAGAATGTTATTTATGTGAAAACTAGTGTCCTTACCGTAATATCGAATATCAGCCTGATGTGTCTCGATGACACATTTAGCGAATTACTGAAGTTATTAAAAGTTTTTTTTGGTATATTGCACACCGTTGGAAAGAGGACAAACTAGAGAACTTTTTAAAAGAATTCGAAGATCCCGATCGCTTTTAGTTTTTTTTTTTACAGCAATTTAAAGTTGAGTATTAAGTGTATTTTTCCTTTTTTCAAAAACTTTGTGAGTTATTAAAAAGGAACTAGATGTTATTAGCAAGTAATTTTGAATTTCATAGAACTATACAAGAGTAAACATAAGAATTAAAATAAAATTTGAAGGCTATACTCATAAATTAAAAAAAAAATTAAGCTTAAATGCAGAGTTCTTGTATTTTCCTAAATAAAAATTAAAAAGTCATATAAAAAAAACCGGTGTAACAAGGAATGCGTTACTGGGCCTTAAAAGATAGCAAATGACTTCTCCTTTCGGTCAATTCCATTTGGCAAACGATGCACCAAACACCCTGTATATCAATGACCTGACAGATGTAACTGATCATCCCTGCATACTCTTTGCAGACGATGTGTCCGTTATTATCCCTAAAACTAAAGAAAATTATAATGAGGAAATAAATAGTACCGTAAGCAAAGTAATAAGTTGGATGGAAAAGAATAACCTTAAACCTAATATAAGTAAAACCAAATATGTACAATTTTGTAATAAAAACTGGAATACAATGGATTTAAACATCACTTATAAAGATCAACAAATACAACAATCAGATAGTATGACTTTTCTTGGGATAGTTCTAGATGAGAGGTGTTCTTGGATTAATCATATTGATATGATATGTGGAAAACTCAGTAAGTTTGCTTATGTTCTATGGCGTTTATCTAACATAACAAGTAGACAAGCCACATTACAAGCTTATCATGCATATGTTGGTTCAATACTGCACTATGGTATACTGGTATGGGGAAACTCGGTGCATCTCGGAAGAGCTTTCGTCGCACAAAAGAGATGTTTACGTGCGATTTGTAATGTAGACCCACTTACATCCTGTAAACCTCTATTTAAAAAACTTCGAATACTTACATTAACTGGTATGTATATTGAGGAAATATGTAAGTTTACCAAATCTCATCCAGAGATGTTTGAAAAACTGGGAGATAAATGTAATTTCAAAACTAGATACCCCAATAGATTAATTATTCCTGGAACGAAAACAGAGCTATATAGGCGAAGTTGCTATCCTATGTGTGCTCAGATTTATAACAAGATTCCTAACCAAATTAAAGAACTTCCAATGGTCCGCTTCAGAAGGGCATTACACAGGTGGTTAATTGAGAATCCCTTCTATACTATAAAAGAATTCCTTCAGTTTAAATTTATTTGATCTTATTGTACCTATACCAAAAATTTGCATGTCATTATGTTATGATTGAATATCGCCGTCCCCGGCGAATAAAGTGGTAATCGTAAAAACTAAATTTTACAGGAAAAATAAAAAACAGTTTTTCGTGAATATCTCAATAACTAACATACGTATCGGGATTGCGTAAATACCAAAAGAAAGATGATTTTTAACAACATAATTGTTTACTATATTAAATAATTATAACTTTCATAGAAATGAGTTATTAATTAAATTAAATTTACCATGAATTAAAGACACAAACTTAAACTGTAAAGTGACATTACGATACTATTCGCGTAAAATCTCATGTAAAACGTTACCGTAATGATGGATTGCTATGTTATTGTCTGATAAATTGTGATAGGAACCCATATCGTAATGTACTATTACCATTTTATTCGCTGACAAACAATCAATTACAGATTACAGTAATAGCAACTTACGTGTGTATTCCATGGAAAACGTATTATACTAACTGGAGGCAAGTATCTAATACTGAATAAATATTTTGTACGTGTACAAGGTAACGTGCGAAGAAATAAAAGGAATTTGTCTAATTATTTTTTATTTATACATAATTAATAACAACTGTTTGTAAAAATCAACAAATTAGGAACTATCAACTTAAATTGAATACTTAATTCTTTATTATTAATAGTAGACAGTAAAATTATATACGGGGTATTTCCTCTTGTAGTAAAAAAATCCCCACTTCAGACTGAGGACCTTTTCTAGATAGCGTGATAGCATGCATTCATGCATAGAAGGGACCATGAAAAATAAGTATCAGGAACATACTGACCAAGTTTACAACATCATCATGAATGCAAAAACGACCGGAAAGAAATATAAGGTCCATGAGATGAAGCAGAGTGACTTTTATTATATAAAAAGCCTGTTTCGTGGAAAAAGACGGCTAAAAGACACTGAAGGAAACAACATTAAATTGGCAAAAATAATGGAAGTGAGGGTGTCCTATTTAATTCTTCAATTCAAGTATAACTTCGAAGAAGAGTATTTGGAACTAGAAACGGAGTTGCAAATAACTAGACCCAGGCGAGGGCGAAGACCGACAGCCTCAATTGCAACAGAAATGAATCAGTCTGTTTGCATTTGAAGCAAGCTTATAATCAGCAAATACCCTTAAGTAAAGCGGTACATGCAGATTTTTTAAGTTTGTGTACCAGCGATGCAATCCCACAACACTACCATGCTTTTAATGACCCCCTCAGGAGCTGTGAGGCTAACCCGAGCGAACTTTCAGACTCTGAAGTCTCTGAGCATGTAGACAACGAGAAGTAGAGCTACCCAGGGTAACTGCTTCTTAATAATACACAAGTGTAGGTAGTTACTATTCGAACACTCCCATAACAAGATGGGACGGTGAACGGCACGACCGGCGAGAGATCAGGCGCAGAACCGACTATTTTACGTACTCTTCAGATACCACGGATCATCTTTTTTGTCGTACAGTCAGGTGATCAGCCTGCTAGGTCCTAGCCCAACTAGAAACAACACCTAAAGTTGCTGTTCCCCGCGGGAATCGTACCCGCGACCTCCAGATCGAGAAGGTAGCAGCACTCTTGCCACTAGACCAAGGCGGTTTTAGTGACCAGTTATCTTTAGAGCTCAGTTAGTTTACGCTGTTATTAAATTTTTTATAACATGTTATGGTTTGTAACGCAGAACGGAGGAAATAATGCTGCCATTATTTCCTTAGTGTAAGGCAGAACTATCACAGCGTAAATCGTTAAATCGATTACAGAAAAAATGTTAATGAAAGGATACAGTAATCAATATTTACCTTCTTTAATTTTTAATGAAATATATCGTAAAAAGATTAACGATTCTAAAATAAAATTGTCTGTTACAGAATAAAATTGTATTAAGCTGTACGCAAATTATGTCGAATATTTTTCCCGCGAATACAATGGTAAGAGCATATTACTGGAAATGTAACGTATCGAAAGTATTGTAATAGTCGCTAACAATTTTATTCGTTGCCATAAGTCTATTAAGTATATACATAAATAACATTGTTAAATTAATTACAATACACATAAATATTTTGTATCTTCTGAAATAACCGTAGGAAATGTTTGAAAAAAATTGACAAAGTGTAATCGAACCTCTAAATATCGAATATGCAATAAAGTTAAAACTATCGTAATAGTACATTACCATTTTATTCGTTGGGGACGGCGTCGCCGTCCCCGGCGAATAAAGTGGTAATCGTAAAAACTAAATTTTACAGGAAAAATAAAAAACAGTTTTTCGTGAATATCTCAATAACTAACATACGTATCGGGATTGCGTAAATACCAAAAGAAAGGTGATTTTTAACAACATAATTGTTTACTATATTAAATAATTATAACTTTCATAGAAATGAGTTATTAATTAAATTAAATTTACCATGAATTAAAGACACAAACTTAAACTGTAAAGTGACATTACGATACTATTCGCGTAAAATCTCATGTAAAACGTTACCGTAATGATGGATTGCTATGTTATTGTCTGATAAATTGTGATAGGAACCCATATCGTAATGTACTATTACCATTTTATTCGCTGACAAACAATCAATTACAGATTACAGTAATAGCAACTTACGTGTGTATTCCATGGAAAACGTATTATACTAACTGGAGGCAAGTATCTAATACTGAATAAATATTTTGTACGTGTACAAGGTAACGTGCGAAGAAATAAAAGGAATTTGTCTAATTATTTTTTATTTATACATAATTAATAACAACTGTTTGTAAAAATCAACAAATTAGGAACTATCGACTTAAATTGAATACTTAATTCTTTATTATTAAGAAGCAGTTACCCTGTGTAGCTCTACTCCTCGTCGTCTACACGTTTAGAGACTTCAGAGTCTTAAAGTTTGCTGGGGTTAGCCTCACAGCTCGTGAGGGGGTCATTAAACGCATGGTAGTGTTGTGGGATTGCATCGCTGGTACACAAACTTAAAAAAAACTGCATGTACCGCTTTACTTAAGGGTATTTGCTGATTATAAGCTTGCTTCAAATGCAAACAGACTGATTCATTTCTGTTGCAATTGAGGCTGTGGGTCTTCGCCCTCGCCTGGGTTTAGTTATTTGCAACTCCGTTTCTAGTTCCAAATACTCTTCTTCGAAGTTATACTTGAATTGTAGAATTAAATAGGGAATAGACAGATGCCAGACAAAGCAATGACCAAATTTGCGCAGTGAGTCGTAGACAGTAAAATTATATACGGGGTATTTCCTCTTGTAGTGAAATCCCCACTTCAGACTGAGGACCTTTTCTAGATCAAAAATGGCAATTGTGGTAGGTACTTCTTTCGTCCACTGCAGCTTTCTTCTTCTTCTAACTGGCGTACTTTATTCTTACTCATCAAATGTTCTCTAAACTTAGTTTCTAGACTAATTTTGGTTATCTCATTTGCTTGATCATATTGGGAGCAGACTCCGCAAAAATCTTTCGTTGGATTGAAAAAAAAGTAATTAAACTCTGTTTTAAAAGTGTAAGTATTCATAATGTCGCTTTGTAGCCTTGTGTTCTGCAGAATAATGTTAATTGGGGAACCAGAGTTCATACAATCGGAACACAAAGCGACTCTATTTGTCAGAGCACCTAAACATTTCTAAAATGTACCGATTGTATGACGAAAGAAGTTCCACAATTGCCATTTTTGATCTAGAAAAGGTCCTCAGTATCCCTCACTGAAGTGGGGATTTTTCACTACAAGAGGAAATACCCCGTAGGTATATAATTTTACTGTCTACGACTCACTGTGCAAATTTGGTCACTGCTTTGTCTGGCATCTGTCTATTCCCAAAAGAAGATCAATTGAAATAGATAGTTGCCTAATGAAGTTCATCGAGCAAGAAGGACTCCAAGGTATCAAAAATTTATCTTTATATTCCAATGGCTGTGCTACGCAAGTCAGAACAAAACAGATACATTTTTGCATTATACCTTTACGCCTTAAGAGCTTATGACCAACAAAATATAACCCACTGGTTTTTTGAAACTGGCCATGGCCAGAACGAAGGTGATAGCATGCATTCGTGCATAGAAAGGACCATGAAAAATAAAGACAGTATTAAATACTTCTGACCAAGTTTACAACATCATCGTGAATGCAAAAACGACCGGAAAGAAATATAAGGACCATGAGATGAAGCAGCGTGTCTTTTATTATATAAAAAGCCTGATTGGTGGGAAAACTGGCTTAAAGACACTGAAGGACAACATTAAATTGGCAAAAATAATGAAAGTGAGGGTGTCCTATTTAATTCTTCAATCACACTAATATTATAAAGGCGAAAGTTTGTGAGTGTGTGTGAGTGTGTGTGTGTGTTTATATGTTTGTTACTTCTTCACGCTCAAACGGCTGGACCAATTTTGATAAAATTTTGTATGGAGGTAGCTGACATCCTGGATTAACATATAGGCTACTTTTTATCCCGATATTCCCAAGGGATCAACATTTACGCGGATGAAACCGCGGGGCGCAGCTAGTTCAAGTATAACTTCGAAGAAGAGTATTTGGAACTAGAAACGGAGTTGCAAATAACTAGACCCAGGCGAGGGCGAAGACCGACAGCCTCAATTGCAACAGAAATGAATCAGTCTGTTTGCATTTGAAGCAAGCTTATAATCAGCAAATACCCTTAAGTAAAGCGGTACATGCAGTTTTTTTAAGTTTGTGTACCAGCGATGCAATCCCACAACACTACCATGCGTTTAATGACCACCTCAGGAGCTGTGAGGCTAACCCGAGCGAACTTTCAGACTCTGAAGTCTCTGAACATGTAGACGACGAGAAGTAGAGCTACCCAGGGTAACTGCTTCTTAATAATACACAAGTGTAGGTAGTTACTATTCGAACACTCCCATAACAAGATGGGACGGTGAACGGCACGACCGGCGAGAGATCAGGCGCAGGACCGACTATTTTACGTACTCTTCCGATAGCACGGATCATCTTTTTTGTCGTACAGTCAGGTGACCAGCCTGATAGGTCCTAGCCCAACTAGAAACAACACCTAAAGTTGCTGTTCCCCGCGGGAATCGTACCCGCGACCTCCAGATCGAGAAGGTAGCAGTAGTTTTGCCACTAGACCAAGGCGGTTTTAGTGACCAGTTATCTTTAGAGCTCAGTTAGTTTACGCTGTTATTAAAATCTTTATAACATGTTATGGTTTGTAACGCAGAACGGAGGAAATAATGCTTCCATTATTTCCTTAGTGTAAGGCAGAATTATCACAGCGTAAATCGTTAAATCGATTACAGAAAAAATGTTAATGAAAGGATACAGTAATCAATATTTACTTCTTTAATTTTTAATGAAATATATCGTTAAAAACTGAACGATTCTAAAATAAAATTGTCTGTTACAGAATAAAATTGTATTAAGCTGTACGCAAATTATGTCGAATATTTTTCCCGCGAATACAATGGTAAGAGCATATTACTGGAAATGTAAAGTATCGAAAGTATTGTAATAGTCGCTAACAATTTTATTCGTTGCCATAAGTCTATTAAGTATACATATAAATAATATTGTTAAATTAATTACAATACACATAAATATTTTGTATCTTCTGAGATAACCGTAGGAAATGTTTGAAAAAAATTGACACAGTGTAATCGGACCTCTAAATATCGAATATGCAATAAAGTTAAAACTATCGTAATGGTACATTACCATTTTATTCGTCGGGGACGGCGATATTATTATCGTTACTTTACATCCTAAATCTATACTATAATATTATAAAGCTGATAAGTTTGTTTGAACGCGCTAATCTCAGGAACTGCTGGTTCGAATTGAAAAATTCTTCTCTACTTGATTCAATATAACGTTTTTAGGGTTCCGTACCCAAAGGGTAAAAACGGAACCCTACCTATTACTAAGACTTCGCTGTCTGTCCGTCCGTCCGTCCGCCTGTCTGTCACCAGGCTGTATCTCAAGAACCGCGATAGCTAGACAGTTGAAATTTTCACAAATTATGTATTTCTTTTGCCGCTATAACAACAAATACTAAAAACAAAATAAAATAAATATTTAAGGGGGCTCCCTTAGAACAAACGCGATTTTTCTCCCTGTTTTGCTCGATATCAAAAAGGCAACAGGTAGGCACTTGAAAATTTCACAAAATACTCAGTTGTATTTTTACTTTAATAATAAAATCAAAATAAAATAAATATTTAAGGGGGGCTCCCATACAACAAACGTGTTTTTATAGGCGTTTTTGCCTTGTGGTACGGAACCCTTCGTATGCGAGTCCGACTCGCACTTGGCCTGTTTTTTATCGTAATCAAAGTTCTAAAATAATGCATTATTTGCAAAGGTGTTTTTATAAACATGATATTAATCCTTATCCAAATAAACACGTTACTCATCACAAGTATTTAATTTTGAACAAAATTGCCCTTGACAAATTTGATTTCAATGAATATCTTAGCAAATATCATAGTTTTAAAACAACTCCGCAAGGCGGCCGGTCATGACCTGAAGACGCAGTGACTGCAGTCGAAAGGGCTGTGTGATCTAACCCCAGGGGCCTCCAAACTATCTTGGCGGGGTCTTTTGCAAAAAGGACGGTGACGTTTTTTTAAGTAAATAAATATGCCGTCGGGGCCCACTGTATAACAGATACGGCGGTAGCTAACCCCCTGCTTTTGGCACTACAACTACACAACCGATCATCATGAAATTATGCATATCTACGAATCAGAAAAGGACATAGGATAGGTTCCTACAGGAACGCGTGTGAAACCGCGGGAAAAATATTAAAATAAAATGCGGAATAACAATCAAATCTTTTTATTTTTAAACATTAATATAATTGAAAACATTATAACAACTACCTACTTTAAATTAAAATATACTTACAACAAAAGTTATAAAACCTAACTATACCATAGATTAAGATAATTTATTTGCGTAAAACATGGTATACACAGGTGTTATTAAAGCATATGAGATCATACAGTTTTGCAATAAATGAAAAAAAAAAATGCACAAATAAACAAAATTGAATTTAAAAACATTATAATTTAATGTTAAAAAAAATCCTTAATATTATAGAAATTATTTTCATTCAGCCATCTATATAGTTTAGTTTTGAATAACCTACAATTTAATATTTTTATACATTAGGTAATTTATAATATACCTACAGTCCTACATGCTTCATACTTACATAAAAGTTTCTGTAACCATTACCTATGTCAATAAAGAATTTTTATTTTTAAAATGTCTGACACATCTCGCGGACCTTTCGAAGGCGTTATTATTATTAGGTATTTAGATTAGAATTTTATTTGTAACAGATCACCAATGGCTGTCAAGCAAAATCAAATGCGGTAGCATTTGATTGCCAAACAAAAATAAGCTTTTACCTAGATTAGTATAATTTGACTGGGCTGTATAAGGTCCGGCACACACTGGAGGCACGGCACGACAAGGGATTTTTGTAATACTTACAGATGATTTCGAATCTAATTCAACACTGTTAACACAAACATTTCTCACAACAAACTGATTAAAAACAAGTAAATAATATTTATTTTTACAAGCTTTTATTTTTATTGATATTTGTAACAGATTAATTATACAGTTACAACTACCAATGGCTGCTAAGAAAAATCAAATGCTGCCGCCAAACAAAAGTAAGCTTTTAAAATCCCTTGTCATGCCATGCCGCCAGTGGGTGACGGCCCTATCTTAAATTGTCACCAACAATAGTAAAGAAAAATTCTCAAGAATATAACAGTAGTGCGAAAATAAATATAAAATTTCAATTTACAGTATTAATTATCACGATATTAGAAGAATGATCCATACTAATATTATAAATGCGAAAGAACTTTGTGTGTTATGCCTTCGCGGCCAAGCCGGTGGGCAATTGTGATGAAAAATATGGAGATAGTTTGAAGCCTGGGGCCTTCCCCAGGCTTCAAACTATCTCCATATTTTTCCTCGCATGTCCTTACATGCGAGGAATATAGTTTATTATGACACAACATCAACGAACGACATGTCTGGCGTCTTTTCTCAATCCGGCGGCGTCTCCTGACTGTGTCCATTGATATCTAAAACAAAGAAAATTTTGTCATTTTCAATACTTACATAGGATTCTTTGTTATGAGAAATTGTAGGGGCTAACTTAACTAATCTGCATTCGCGATTAATTTGCCAAAATTCGTAAACAAAAATGACTTTACAGAAAAATAACTTTAAATCGTACACAAGAAAGTTCAGTTTACGCTACAACTTTAACTTTTTCAATAGTGCTAGTCACTCTGAAATCAACTTAATTGCCATTACAATAAAGTTGATATTTGTTTAACTTGAAATAATATTAATTTGAAAGAAGTTTGAATAAACTTTAAATGACTATGGAACGGTTAAAAAATATTCTTCCAAATATAAACAAACATACACAAATAATCTGTCGAATTGAGAACTTCCACCTTTGTTGAGGTGGGTTGTAAAATATGGTTGTAAAGGACTGAAGATATTTTTATCTAATAGAGTAATATAATAAGTGATACAACCACTGAGTTTGACTATTTTTATTACGAATGGAATTATCCTACTTAAAAAGCGTAGGTATTTCTACATCAGATAGTGTTGCAGTCCCATTTTATAAACTAGATCTGAAATACCTAAGATATCTAATAGCTATGAAATACTTATACGAAAGTTGAATAACTAAAGGAAGAACTAGAAAAAGGATATCATCTCATCATCTGCCTAGCCTTTTCCCAACTATGTTGGGGTCGGCTTCCAGTCTAACCGGATGCAGCTGAATACCAGTATTTTACATGGAGCGACTGCCTATCTGACCTCCACAACCCAGTTACTGGGTAATACGATACCCTTGGTAAGACTGGTTGTCAGACTTTCGGGCTTCTGACTACCCGTAACGACTGTCAAAGATCCACGAATGACAGCCGGGAATAACGGCTTAACGTGCTTTCCGAGGCACGGAGGGGTCTCGGTATGTAAAGATGGTCACCCATCCACAGACCAAACGCAGCAAGCTTAACCTGATCGATCGAACTGTGCGGCTGTTATTATTTAGCCACGGGCCCCTCTATCTATCCATCCTCTAGAAAAAGGATATAATAAAACAAAAAAGTCTGTTTAATCAAAATTATTCTTCAACTATAAATTAATAATTATTTTTTGATGGATAAAAAACCTGATTAAACACCAAATTACCTGAATCTTAAAACGCAAGAAAATAAAAGAAATGAAATACAAAAATTAAGGAGTCTGAATCTTAAAACGCAAGAAAATAAAAGAAATGAAATACAAAAATTAAGGAGTCCCTACAAAAAGCATAAAATAAAAAATTTAATAAAAATTTAAAAAAACCCCCGACACAAAAAAATAATAAAATTAAATGTAAGTAATTGGAAAAGGATCAAATAATTTAAAAACCCCCAACTTAAAGAATCTAGGTAACGAGTCTAAAACAGATAAATTCATTTGGAAGTCGGGGGACCGTTCTGTGGAACACCTTCTCTATGCTAACAGGTCGCCCGACTGCCAAATGAATTTATCTGTTTTAGTCTCGTTACCTAGATTCTTTAAGTTGGGGGTTTTTAAATTATTTGATCCTTTTCCAATTACTTACATTTAATTTTATTATTTTTTTGTGACGGGGGTTTTTTAAATTTAATTTTTTAATCAATTTTGTTATTCACTTTTTAGGAAAACCATGTTTTATGTTAACTGTGATGATATAAGTTAATGTGATAGGTAAGTGTGATTACTAGTTACTCACGCTGTACGAAATTGAGGTTACTCCACATCGTCTCGTCTGCAGCCGCGTGGCTCTCGCGTAGAGCTGGCGGTTCTATGCTTCCGCTTTTTTCCCACTGCCGAAGCCAGAAGTTAACTGTTTTTTTCTGGAACGAAACAAATACTTAGCTGTAGTTTATTTGCCCATTATTACTCAATTACTATAGGCAAAGAGACCCTTGATTTTAAGCCATTTTTACATGTAATTTTCTCGTGGGTCTGACACTTAAATATCCCTGTTTTTTATGTTCTTTAAGCCTAGGCGATCGTTACAATTTCATTATATTGGTCTATGTAATCTTCTTTCGTATTACGTATCAACATTTATCCTATCTCTATACAATAAAAACTTTCTAGAACATTAACTTACTAAAATCGAACTTAGACATGTTTTCATTATAGGACATAATTCTTTCTATCTCTAGAACCCGTGGACCGATTTACATAGTTCAAACGGGAATATCAGTTTTAAACATACTCCTCTCATTTGACACTAAAATCACGCAAATATTCATATAAAGAAAGAATCACGTTTTCAAGTTACGTCATTATTCTGCCTATAATTTTTCTTCACATTAAAATTCTCAAAAATTCCTGTTAGAAACTAATACGAAAACTAATAATTAAAACGATATTACTATTCTATCATTTTTACACTATTCTAACTTATTTATTATCATTCACTATTCCTATAATAGGTAATATTTGCTTTAAAATCCAATCATTACCTACTGGAATAACTTCTGTTTAGAATGTTCCAGGAGTAAGGGCTGATTTTTCAATCGACAGATATTTTTTACTATTGGAATAAAATTGACATCTGACAGTTTTTGTTTGGAAGAATTGTCAAAAATTCAAAATGATTCCTTCCGATAGTAAAAAACTGGCCAAGTGCGAGTCGGACTCGCACACGAAGGGTTCCGTACCACAAGGCAAAAACGCCGAAAAAAACATGTTTGTTGTATGGGAGCCCCCCTTAAATATTTAATTTATTTTATTATTATTATTTATTATTAAAGTTAAAATACAACTGAGTATTTCGTGAATATTTCAAGTGCCTACCTGTTGCCATTTTTGATATCGAGCAAAAAAGGGCAAAAAAATCGCGTTTGTTGTATGGGAGCCCCCCTTAAATATTAATTTTATTTTGTTTTTAGTATTTGTTGTTATAGCGGCAACAGAAATACATAATTTGTGAAAATTTCAACTGTCTAGCTATCGCGGTTCTTGAGATACAGCCTGGTGACAGACAGACAGACAGACGGACAGACGGACAGACAGCGAAGTCTTAGTAATAGGGTTCCGTTTTTATACGGAACCCTAATAAATTGGCTGGCTAAAAAATTATCTGACGTTGGAAAAATCAGCCCTAAATGGAATCAAAAACAATAGTTCATCGAATTATGCTTACGGTATAACTCTGAATTTAAGCTTTCACGAAACAGCGCGCACCCATTATGAAAGAACACAAAGAAGATATACCTATCCACAAATATAGATCTATCCCTTCTATTAATTCGAAAATTCTATAGAAAAACACCATTGACACATTTTTAACAATACAACCTTTGTTTGTTATTATTTAAAATTTATAACTACAAAAAATATTACTCACCGTTATGCCCGTCTGCCGACAAATATCAATCACATCACATCCACTCAATCGAAGGGCTTATGATGCGCTCCCTTTCAATTTGCGTTAACTGAGGCGGCATTCTTGATTTTGATATTTAACTAAACTTTGATAAAAATAATTAAAACGCACATTCAAAAATGTCTGCGGACTAGAACTTCCGCCGAGCACTCAACACGGCTCCAAGTTGGCTCCAAGTGACGTACTGAATAAATGTCAAACGAACGATGTGATGTGACATTCGTTTAACTTCGTGAAGGTTCGGGGAAACTCGGGAGCGGTGGCGGACGCGCAGGGGCGCGTGGGTGTGGCTTATTCCTAGTGAGACATGGTAATTGGCTTCCAATTATTAGTACGTGCTACCATTGGGCAATTTTTGAAACGTTGAAAACTCCACCAATCATACCAAGGATACTTTCTTTCTAACACTATACGCCGCGTCGTAGTTATAGATATGTATACAGTTTACGTTGATGTGCTGGCGTCTGCACAAAAACATATTACCATACAAATTATTTGTTCCTCAGAAAATCTAAACATCAAATAGAACAATTTGTATTTACAATAAAATCTTAATTAAAATAATCAATACGCTTCAACAATAATTCACTTATTTAAACAAAACTTTTCACTTATTTCAATAAAATCCCGTAGTATCATCAGTCGGAATCCCGTGGAATATATGGATATTCCACGGGATTCCGACTGTTTTTAACATCAATGATTGCGGTCAATGAACCTAAATAGCTCTACTTATTCTGATCACTGCTAATAAACGTATAGCGTCTGTATAGTTACACAAAGCTTTGTCTTCTTCTTTCGAAAGTCAAATTACTGATGACTGAAAGAGAGAAAGAAATCAGTGTGTAACTGTTCATCTGATATAATACGTTTATTAGTGGGGGTTACAATACATTTTTATAAATAGTTGTATGTGGAATATTATGTGATTGTGTTGTTAGTGTGTCAGTCAGTCAGTCAGTCGACAAGCAACTACTTCATCTTAGTGACTTTAAAGGATTAATGCTAAGGATTTTGTATTTGGTACAAATTTATCCAAAACCCAGGACCCTAGTTCAACGACTATTACTGCTAAACTAATAAAGTCATCTTAACCGATATAATTTTCCTTTAAAGTTCATGAAATGCACTATCATAGTGAATTTTTCTAGATTTTTCAAGCCAGCAGTTTAGCTTTTAGAGGGGGAGGGACGCCCTACTGGAACAAAAATTTGCACTTTACAGTTTAATATTTCGTAAATGGAGCCGCCCCACACCCTGCGCACCAGGGAAGCGCACCTTTTACGCATTGTTGCGTAAAAGCAATCTACATGCGCATCTGCGAACATCCCTGACGCACTACAGCAACGGGGCAGCCCCACCAGTATCCTAAACGCATCGTTATATTGAACGCGAGGAGCGCTGTACGATCTTCGCGTATAACTACCCCACAGGCTGCACGTGTAAAAAGCAGTACAGTAGGCTCGAAAGAGCGTGATTTTCACAGGAAGTGAGCATCGTGCAAACCTGCGTGCCAGCATGTTCGCTCTAACCGACAACGCTCTCCGCTCCCGTTCAATGTCATCATCGTCTTTGAGGCTGGGAGTCAATAAATGACCAAGATACTTAAACCTATATACCCTCTGCAAGGGTGTACCATAAAGTAATACAGGCGGTAATATAGGGTACTTCCCGTTGACCTAAAATCATGAAATTTGGCAAGAAGCAATGTCATGTAGCACAAGTAAAGGAAAAAGTCCGAAACCGCACAATAAAAAAATAATTTAAAAAATATTTACATATTATCTACTTTGTACAGAGCCCTCGGTGCGCGAGTCCGACTCACACTTGACCGGTTTTGTTTAGTATAAGTAGCTACGATAATAGTAGGAGAGGTACTGCTCATGAGAGGTACTGCTCATGAGAGGTACTGCTCATGCTCCAATTTTGGGGTTTATTTTATCTATACTAATCTAAATAAAGCTGAAGAGTTTGTTTGAACGCGCTAATTTTTGGAACTACTATCAGATGGATTTGAAAAGTTCTTTTTGCATTTGATAGCCCAAATTTTGAGGAAGGCTATTAGGCTATTTAACATCACGCTAAGACCCTTACGAGTCGAACAAAAGAAAAAAAAAACGAGTGTGCTTATGACCACACGACTGAAGTGAAACTTCTTTAATAAGAAGAGAGGAAGAGAGAAAGAAAATGTGCGCGCGCACTGCTGTCTCTTGCTTATATCCCCCACTTAACTTCCGTTCGCCTTGCCCGATCACATTTTTCGTAACGCTTACGTCACGCGTTCGCCAGCTTACTCCCCAAGTCAAGCGTGCGTAAAGAAGTTTCACTTCAAAAAGTCAGAAAGAACGTTAAGCGAAAACGAAGTAATAGCACGGGCAGGCGATGCTCACCTACAGCCTGACGCAGGTCCTCACCGGACACGGAAGTTTCGGGAGGTTCCTGCACATCATCAGGCGGGAGGAAACGCTCGGGTGTCACCATTGCCAGGATCGCCCAGAGGACACGGTGGAGCACACGGTGGAGGTCTGCCCCGCTTGGGCCGAGCACCGCCGTGTCCTCGTAGAGGCGATCGGCAGCCGCGGCGACCTCTCGCGTCCGGCCCTGGTGCAAGCCATGGTCCGGGGCGAGAGGGAGTGGGAGGCAGTCACCTCCTTCTGCGAAGCAGTCATGCTAGCGAAGGAGGTGGCGGGACGGCTCAGGGAGAGAGCCTCCCGTCCCAGCCGCCGCGGGAGACGCTCCGGGCGTCGGGAGCCGCGTGACGACTCCCGGCCACCGTAGGCGCGGGCCTGCGGGCGGAGAGTAATGGGTAGCTCACCGTCCGATCAGGACCAGGCCCGTGCCGGACGGCGCGTACGCGTTCCACGCGCGCCTCAAAGAGATGTCAGCATCGAGGAGGGGCCCCTCAGGGCCGAAGCCTGCCGGGTCAGCGGGATTGTCCGAAAGGGTTACCGCTGGCCCAGAACATAAAGGGCTAAGGAAGGAACACGGGTGGGTTTTAGTCAGTAAGAGTCTGACACTCCCTTCCGCTCCACCCAGAGCGGGAGGAGTGATTTGATGATTTCCCATCCGCAAAAAAAAAAAGGCGATGCAATGCGACGATGGGTCGGGAGAACAAGACATTCGCGGGCAGAAGCAGTACCTACCGAATATCATTGCTCAGTTGTTTATTATTCAATAGTCAATAAGAATAGAATAGAATTAGAGTCAGTCACCGCAACCAAGGGGATTCAAAAGTTGCAGTATGTCAGTATTGAAGAGTAAAAAAATCTAAAATCCTCGAAAACCTACTAACAGAGCGAAAATGATGCAATTACTTTTGAAACGCAAAAGAAAAGATGATGGCTATATAATAGTGTGCGTGGTGCGTGCGCTCGGAATAAAACGACGTATGTGCCAAAAGAATTTACTCTTAACAAGATAAATGAATTAAATTTAAAACTACTTTGAGTAAACTTTGATATGATAATTATCTATGTTTTAAAATAAATTCCATTGAATAGATAACTATTAAGCGTTAGGTGCGTAAGTATTACTTTTTTTCGACATCACGGCGCGGCGTAAGCCGCGCCGTGATGTCGAAAAAAATAATTTAAAAAATTAAACCGACTTCAAAAAGAAATGAACTCAAAATTATGAAATGACTTTAATTTCGGAAGACGGTGTCTGTATTTTAGTTTTAGTTTGCTTTTACCCGACTGCGTCAGAAGGAGGGTTATGTTTTTCGAGTGTATGTATGTATGTATGTATGTATGTATATTTCTTTGGCACGCTCTGTAGCCTAAACGGCTTGATCGATTTCAGCTTGAGAGGTGCCGTTAAATTCGTCTTAATTGTGAGAGTGACACTGGGTATATCAAAATTGAAAAAAAATTAAAATGGCCGATTTATGGCGCAATATGTCTTCAAAAAAAAAATTTTTTTTCTCGAAACCTATCGAGTGGGGTATCAAAATAAAGGGTTTTAAAAGGTGATTACAAATATATATCGCACCTACGGTGCAAAAACGTCACTTATGCAAATGATGTAATTGTTCAGGGGAAGCGTTTGAAAATTCGACATCCTAATAAAATCTATAGTTCTTCTTGACTAAACACTGCCCTCTCGCGGAAAGTATACGCACTACACAAATGACAATTACTCACCAGGTAAAGGGGTACATAAGCTACTTTTTCTCATACTCAGATCAATTTTGAGAAAAATTGCATAAGTGACGTTTTTGCACCGTAGGTGCGAATTAGGTGCGAATATATAACTTATATGCTTAAAAGTAATTCGAAGTGACAAAACGTAAAAAACAAGTACCAAGAACTAAATCGTTTGCGAAATCTTTCACATTTGTAAACTAAAAAGCTGGAAATAAAAAAATTAATTTAAACAATAAAAAAACCCGACTGCGAAACTGAAAAGCTACAAACAAGCCCATTTTAAATTAAATAAAAGTTGGAAGCAGGTGGGACCCATACCATTTTTATCATATTTTCAAATTGAAATGGGTCCCGCCTGCTTCCAACTTGTATTTAATTTAAAATGGGCTTGTTTGTAGCTTTTCAGTTTCGCAGTCGGGTTTTTTTATTGTCTAAATTAATTTTTTTATTTGCCACCGACTTCCGAAATTAAAGTTATTTCATAATTTTGAGTTCATTTGTTTTTGAAGTCGGTTTAATTTTTTTAAATTACTTTTTTATTTCGTAATTTTTAGTTTTAAGTAAAAACTGGAATGTTTGTAAAATAATAAGTAGGTAATTGTTTTGTTGTAAATATTGCACTAGAATTTGACAGGGTTTTGAGATGTTTTCCCTTTGACATTACACCCGTAGCTCGTATCAATAAGCCAGGCCGTTACACTTACACGAATTAATCTATATCTTGAAAATGACTGAATCGATTTTGATGAAACTTGCACTGTTCCCTAAGTTGAAGTAAATGATTGTAAACCAATAAAAAAAAAATGGTCACGATCCGATTAATAGTTGCGAAGAAATGCGTGGACATACAATACATACATACATACGTCTATAAAATGTTGTACACGTATTTGTTTGGAAGCCCTAATAGATTGTCATATGTGAATATAATGCAATTCCAATAATATTACATACATACGTGTCGAATTGATAACCTCCTTTTTTTTGAAGTCGGTAAAAAGTAGAAAAATATTGAATCGTGTATTCTTTTTACATGATACCTACTAGACCATAGAGTCAAAAAGCATATACCAAAATGTTAAATCCCTATTCCACATACTTAAGACACAGATAATATAATACTAGCGTACAGATACCCCATCCCATACAAAGAAACGTGACCGCCGTAACTACGTCATTTCTTCGGCCTATTCGGCTTATTTTCTAAAGTGGCTGAGTCCGGCTTGTTTCACTCACGTCGCCGCTAGATGGTGCTAGCAGCGTTGACTCGCTAGCTTGTGGGCCACGAGCAGTTATTTTACACAAACACCAATAGATGGCGTTAAAACCATACTGTAGGTACTTTTGTACTACAAAACTAAAGTCGCCCTGTGACCTTGAAGCTTACGTCGTCAGTCACTCGACTCGGCAATAATAAATTCACGTTCTTTCATGCATGCCTTGCGATAGCGCATGATTTCTTGAGCGTAGTAATGGTACAGCTAGGTACATGTTTTCCGATGTCCGTTTCAACCGCGCGGCCACCTCATAATATTTTATGAAACTTTGCCAGGAATTAGTGCGAATTTGTTACTTTACACACCTCTTTTCGTGAATTTATTACAAAAAAAACTAAGACGCTATTACAAAGAATAGTTGACCGCTAGAACCGCCACTTGCCGTAGTCATCGCTCGTGATTACACAGAAACTACATACCTAATGCAGATAGACGAATGATGCATCAAAAGAAAGGTCTTAATTTGTTCAATTTGTTACAAAAATAAAAAAACGTCAAAACGTAAATAAACAAAAAGTTATGCAATATTTAGTTTTCAGGTTACGAGTAGGTAGGTATATCACCATAAATATCAAATTAATAGAGGCTAATGTGTATGGACAATTTGTTACTAATTTGTTACAGCGAATAAACAGAAAAAAATACTAGAAAGTAGGTTCAATAATTTGTTAGAGTTGATTTTAGTTGGCCGCTCGGACGGCAATATGCCTAAAATACAATGGCGTTTATCTCGTTATTAAAAGTAGGTTTAAGCTTAGAGAGTACTAATCGACGGGTAACGTTACCTCGTTTGGATAAATATGGCGAATATAACTGCAGCATTCATATTTTAGTAGATATTTACAAAAAACAGTAGTATGAAACCGTATGAGAGTAGGGTGACCATGATTTTTTACAATGAAGTGTGTGACTGAATAGGTAGTGATTATTGGAATGTTCGATATTCATATCTTATTTTTTTAGGGCGAGTGCTTATACAGAGTTAGTTTTCAAAGACCAGCCAAATTTAAGGGTAGGTATGCTACAGACCATCAAACTGAACAACTTTCTCCATGGGATCCATATCTTAATCGCGAAAAATGTATCAACTGTCCCATAGAAAACTTCAATACCTACTCGACCTAAACGTATGGGATGGCTGAATTTTTATTCGCGATTACGATGTTGGTCCCATGGAGAAAATTGTTCAGTGTGATGGTCTGTACCACACTTTTAAATTTGGCTGGTCTTTGAAAAGTAACCCTGTGTAAATTCATTTTAAGTTAAGGCATCCTGTGGCATACTTTATAAAAGTCACAAATCGATTAAAATTCTTTATTCATAATCAATACAAAGGCAAAAAATCAAGTAAGAAAAGTCAACAAGATAAATATAAAATCTTTTTATAAAGATTTTATATTTATCTTGTTGACTTTTCTTGTTTTTTTTTTTTTGTTGTCTTTTTTTTGTTGTTTTTTTAGTTATCTTGTTGTTTATACTAACATAATATTTATAAATTAACGTATTGTTATTTACAAAAATTGTGAAAAAAAAAAAATGTGACACAGTTGAAAGGTGAACTTAAGTTAGGCGAGATCATAACATTTGATTTAATCGGAGCTGCAGACTCAGTTTTACTCACTGAACTGCCGATTACTATTAACATTAAGGATAATTATTATTTATTAGTTGGTACATACTATAGAATTTATACCAGGCACAAAAATAGGCCACTATAAATGTTATTTTTTAAATAACAATACTTACATATTTTTGTTACGACGACAATTCTTTTAAAATTGATATAATAAGTAGGTACCTCTAAGAAAATATATCTACATTCTGTGTCATATATTCGTGTCAGTTAATTTATAAATATTATGTTAGTCAATAAAGACTTTAAGTATATTTATCTTGTTGACTTTATTACTTGATTTTTTTGCCTTTGTTTTGATTTTGAATAAAGTACTTTTAATCGATTTGTGACTTTTACTTTTATAAAGTATGCCAGAGGATGCCTTAACTTAAAATGTAAGTATTTATATAAGCACTCGCCCTAAAAAAAATAAGATATGAATATCGAACATTCCAATAATCACCATTCAGTCTCACTTCATTGTGAAAATTCATGATCACCCTACTCTCATACGGTTTCATAGGTACTACTGTTTTTTTGTAAATATCTTATAAAATATGAATGCTGCAGTTATATTCGCCATATTTATCCAAACTAGGTCACGTTACCCGTCGATTAGTCCTTTAACTAAGCTTAAACCTACTTTTAATAACGAGATACACGCCATTTTGTATTTTAGGCATATTGCCGTCCGAGCGGCCAACTAAAATCGACTCTAACAAATTATTGAACTTAATTCTAGTATTTTTTTCTATTTATTCGCTGTAACAAATTAGTAACTAATTGCCCATACACATTAGCCTCTACTAATTTGATATTTATGGTGATATACCTACCTACTCGTAACCTGAAAACTAAATATTGCATAACTTTTTGTTTATTTACGTTTTGACGTTTTTTATTTTTGTAACAAATTGAACAAATTAAGACCTTTCTTTTGATGCATCATTCGTCTATCTGCATTATATAGTTTCTGTGTAATCACGGGCGATGACTACGGCAAGTTGCGGTTCTAGCGGCCAACTATTATTTGTCATAGTGACTTTTTTTTTGTAACAAATTCACGAAAAGAGGTGTCTAAAGTAACAAATTAGCACTAATTCCTGGCAAAGTTTCATCAAATATTATGAGGTGGCCGCGCGGTTGAAACGGACATGTTTTCCGGCAGACTTAGTTATTTGTTAGGTTCGGCGTCAAACGTCAACGCAAATTATTATACTTAAATTTATAAGATCGAAATACCCAGCTCTTGAAATGATTAGGTATTTGCTGCAAATTAGATGATTTTAAGAAGGGAGAGTTATTTTTTTAACAGAGTCAGTTTCGAGTGTGTAGAAAACATTTTACTTTAATTACAAGCTGTTATTACTTAACTAAGTAGCAATATTTGGGGATGCAATCTCGTTATCGCGAGATTTCAGCTTTTTTTTTAGCGAGATTGATTTCGGACGAAAAAAGGGCGAGATCTCGCGAGTTTAACGAGATTGCACTCGAGCTTCTATACATCTTATTCGAAGAGCGGACTGACACGGACGGAGTTGCGATCCTGTTGGTTTCGTAGAAGACTGGTTGTTTCTTTCATTTGTTATTTGATAGATACATACGTCAAAGTTAACTACATAAAAGTTTGTAAAAAAAATATGAAGACAGTACGTCAAACAATGTTTGACGCATATTGGTCCTATTAGACATCAAACAATTAAAAGTTGCCTGCCAAACTTGTCCTTTAACACAAGCCGGGTCGTCGTAAATGTTACTTAATTTCCAGTGTCCGAGGTGGGAAAGCCAATGTCAATCGTAATAACAGCAGAGTCAGAGTCCGTTTACGTGCCAAAAGTCGATCGAGAAAGAAAGCCGTGTCAATATCCGATTTATGTCCAGGTCACTATATACGTGGGGTACGAAAACTCAAACAAAGCGATGTGAAAAGACTTCGTCGTCATCGTGTCGTTGATTTCAAAGTTGAAACTAGAGTAAAATATATATGGTCCTTGAGTTGAACTTGAAAACAACAAAAATTTCTTTTTTTTATGTAATGTTTCTGACATGGCTTCAAGGCCTATAGGTATGCCAAAAGTTAACACAGATATATTTTCTACACATCTAAATATATTTTGCTTTATATTAATAAATATTTAATTTTATCAAAATATATATGGTAAATGGTAATGTGAGAAATATAGATATTGAGCTGTGTAGTAAAACTCAGAAAATGAAAACAACGCCATCTATATTGGAGGAAATAAACATTAAATGAGTGAGCAAACATTGATTTGTTAAAATCATGGAATTTGGAACTAGGAGCCCATTATTCCTTTTTTTTGTGATAAGGGGATTTTTAAAAACAACTTTTTCTATGGTCAAATTTAAACAGATACACAAACTTCAAAAACAAATCGATACATATAACGCCATCTATTGAGGCTTTTTTTGAACTATTTTTTCTTTCTTCGCAATGAGACCCCATGCTTAAGAGTATCAATTTCGCGGACTAAAAACAGAAAAATCATTTTTTTTCAGCGCAAATTTCTCAATATCCTTAAGTTATCTAGTTTTTTTTTTTTAAATACACAAGTATTTATCACCTATCTATCTAGTAAGTCTACGAATTTAAGTTTTGATAACTACTTAATATAAATTCGTTTATAAGGCATTATTTAGATATTTTACTACAATTAAATTAGTACTCAAAATAAAAATATAAAAATTGAGTTTGGTAGATAAACACCTCAAATTTTAAAATATTTAACACTTTTTGTTATTTTCAATAAATTCTTACGCGTAGACGACGCCCAGTTTTGCGCATGACTTTATTGGGTTTTTTCAGCGTAGTCAACATTTTTTTACAAGTACTAATTCATCAAACTTACTATAGGTATGCCTAGTATTTAGGATTTTTTTTCAGATCGTTATTTGCTACCAGTTAGCTAAGAAAGCAATCGAAAAACTTGGTGTTTCGTGATTACGTAAAAACGTGTTTGTTTTTTTTTTTTAATTTATATTAAGTAGTTATCAAAACTTAATTTCGTAGACTTACTAGATAGATAGGTGATAAATACTTGTGTATTTTTAAAAAAACTAGATAACTTAAGGATATTGAGAAATTTGCGCTGAAAAAAACTGATTTTTCTGTTTTTAGTCCGCGAAATTGATAGGAGACTCTTAACAAGTTACACGAAATAGAAAAACTACATTTTTTTCAATTTATCACCTTAAAACAAGTCATTTCATACCGCTCCGCTCCAAAACCTTCATTCCAAAACAAATAGTCAGCTGCATATAGTAAGTGATCGGGTTCGATTCCTGGATCAGGCAGTAAGAAGATTTTTTAATAAATAAAAAATGCAGTTTTCTTAGATAAGCATTTTACCGCTCGTCGCGCTAGTCGGCGCAAGAATGAACATTACCGAGACAGTGTAGGGAATGCAATGAATGTACAAAGTAAAATATTGTGTTTTTCGCAGGCCATCTCGAAGGCGCGCAGCGGTGACACCGCCAACGACTTCATCGAGGGGCTGCGCCACTTCGACAAGGACGGCAACGGGTTCATCTCCTCAGCCGAGCTGCGCCACCTGCTGTCTACGCTCGGCGAGAAGCTCAGCGACGACGAGGTACCACCACACAGCGCCCACAGCAACAAGGGTGTCTTGTGACACGTATTTTCTTTGCCACCGACTTATTATTATTTAGTTAGTTGTTTTCTACTTTGAAAAAAATGTTTAAGTAGTGTTTTGTTTTGGTTTCGTGCTCGGAAAAACCCTCTTTTGTCAATTTCCTAACTAATTGTGGGAAACTTGAAATAATTAAAACACACAGACATTATTGTCTGTGTGACTATAAACATACAGTATTCGTACTATTCGTGGCGCTAAACCATTCGTAATAGTCACAGAACTTGTTAATAGTTTCATCACCTTTGCGCTCTTGAAATTAATATAAGTAGTATATTTTGCCATAATTTACTAATTGAACATATTGTATTATCATAAAATAAAGGAAAATGCCGTCAAATATAGGTAGGGCGTCCTGTACCAAACGAAAAGTCCGCCGTCACAACCAAACCTAGTGTATTTGGAGAAGAATTTAATGCCCTTCCTGTATTGCTAATTTTTTTTTACATGGATTCCCGCAATTCGTATTTATTTGCCATTTACCTACTTAATATTTTGAGGTTACGTTCGAGAAAATGACGAATGAACGATGACGATGAATGATGGAGGCATCGCATAGGATTATCACAAAAAAACTACGTTTCGGAAAAGCATCTGAACGATTTCGTTAATAAGGGTTTTAATTATATTTAAATAGTTTAAATGAAACCAATATTGAAAGTAACGTCATCCGCGACGGGCCGCGCAACAGAACAGAAATGCAAGACGTCACAATATAAACGATTTCTTTTATTTTTTTTAATTGGTCCTATTATTGGAATGCTTAAAATGTATTTCAAAATAATAATTTAAATCAATACGATATTTTCAAGTTTTTATTTAAACTCTATGATCCGCCATGCACTGTGTTTTACTTGTAAAGCCCTTTCATTTGACCCATATTGAAACAAATATAAAATCTGGCATTTTGTGCCGGCGGCCATCTTAGATTTGATATTTTGCGTAGTGTACAGTATTCTACTAGTCAAGCCCTTTCCCTTTCTTTTATTGAGGGGCTTGTGAAAAAATATGTAATCCGCCATTTTGTAGCGGCGGCCATCTTGGGTTTACAATGATACTGATTAAATTGAAACTGTATTTTCATCAAAACTAAAGGTGTGTACCAAACATCAGATCGATCTGCCAACAGGAAGGGGGTACAATTTACCATCCCTTCCCCGTGCTAGTGCTCGGGGACTTCAATGCCAAGAATTTGGCCTGGGGTTCCCGTTACACGGATGTGCGGGGCAGGATGGTGGAGGACTGGGCTCTGGAAACAGGCCTGGCCTAAATCGGGGTTCTGTTCCCACGTGTGTGCGGATGCGGGGTGTGCCGGGGTGATCTCGTTCGCCAGCCCCGCTCTGTCACAGCGTGTCATTGACTGGCGCGTCATGGAGGGGGTGGAGACCTACTCCGATCACCGGTATATCCGGTTCGACGTCTCCGCCCAGACCTCTAGCGCGCTGGTCCAACAGGCCCCGAGTGGTCCGCGGTGGGCGCTGAAGCAGCTGGACCGGGACCTCCTCCTGGAAGCCTCGATCGTGCAGGCCTGGGTGTCATCACCGGACAGGCCTGCCAACATCGACGATGAGGCGGAGTGGTTCCGGGAGGCCATGTCCGAGATCTGTGACGTGGCAATGCCCCGAGTCCGGCCAGGACGCGCCCGACGTCAGGTGTACTGGTGGTCGCAGGAGTTGGAGACGCTACGCAAGGCGTGCGTCGATGCGCGACACCTGTACACCAGGCGCTGTACGGAAGCCACGGAGGCGGAGCTGTACGAGGGGTACAGAGCGGCGAAGACCGCCCTCCAAGAGGCTGTCCAGCGGGCCAAGGATGTGGCCCGCGAGGAGATGGTGGAGACTCTGAACAGAGATCCGTGGGGGCCCCCTTATAAAATGGTGCGGAATAAACTCCGCACCTGGGCCCCCCCGCTGACGCAGAGTCTCCGCCCCCAGCTGGTGGAGGAGGTGGTGAGCGCTCTGTTCCCTTCACGGGGGGAGCACACTCCCCCGTCCATGGCTCCGCCACTGACGGTGCCCGAAGCGGACCACGCGGACGACGACGACGACATCCCTGAAGTGACCGGGGTAGAACTGAGAGCTGCGGTAGGTAGGCTGAAGGCCAAAATACCGCCCCAGGACCCGACGGCTTGCCAGGTAAAGCCTGGGTCCTGGCCTCGAGGGCTCTCGGGCCTCGACTGGAGGCGTTCTTAAGCGCATGTTTGGAGAGAGGCCAGTTTCCACTCCGTTGGAAGACGGGGAAGCTGGTCCTCATTCGGAAGCCAGGGCGCCCTGCGGACTCTCCGTCCGCATACCGGCCCATCGTGCTGCTCGACGAGGTCGGCAAGCTCTTTGAAAGAGTGATTGCGGGCCGCCTCGTCGGGCACCTGGTGAGGACGGGGCCGGATCTTGCGGACAGCCAGTTCGATTTCCGCAAGGGGCGCTCGACGGTGGACGCCATCATGCGCGTGAGAGCCCTCACGACGGGGGACGCGGTGTCCCAGGGTGGGGTCGTCGTGGCGGTGTCACTCGACATCGCCAACGCGTTCAACACCCTCCCCTGGAGCACCATTGTGGAGGCACTCCGGTATCACCGGGTGCCGCCCTACCTCCGTCGAATAGTCGAGGCGTATCTGACGGAAAGAGCCGTCAGCTACCCCGGTCGCGATGGGGAGTGGAACCGGCGAGACATGTCGTGCGGTGTCCCACAGGGATCGGTCCTGGGGCCGCCTCTGTGGAACATCGGGTACGACTGGGTGCTGCGCGCCGACCTCCCTGATGGCGTCAGCGTGGTTTGCTACGCTGACGACACGCTGGTCATGGCGCAGGGGAGGTCGCATCAGGCGGCGGCCGACGCGATGACACGCGGGGTTGCGATAGTCGTGGAGAGGATCCGGCAGTTGGGTCTCGAGGTGGCATTGCACAAGTCCGAGGCCATGTCGTTTCATGGGCCCCGGAACGCGCCGCCATCGGGATCCCAACTAACGGTAGGAGGGGTTCACATCGGCGTCGGGATGACTATGAAATACCTGGGTCTCGTCCGCGACAGCCGGTGGAACTTCGTGGAGCATTTCCGACGTTTGGCCCCCAAACTGGAACGGGCCGGGGCCGCCTTCAAGCGGCTCTTGCCCAACCTGAGGGGGCCAAACGCCTCCTGCCGGAGGCTTTACGCGGGGGTCGTGCGGTCCATGGCCCTATACGGGGCCCCGGTGTGGGCGCGTTCACTGCGGCGGCGAACCGCCCACTACCTGAACGCGCCCCAGAAGTTGGTAGCCATAAGGGTTATCCGGGGCTACCGCACGATCTCTGGCGAGGCGGCAAGCCTCCTTGCCGGACTGCCGCCATGGGATCTGGAGGCGATAGTCCTCGCACGCCTGTATGAGTGGCGCGCGGAGGCACTACGCCGGGGGGAGGATCCGCTTCCGCGGCAAATCGCTGCGGAGCGGACGGATCTCCGGCGCGATCTCATGGCGGCATGGAAAGAGCGACTGTCGCAACCCAGCGCAGGGCACGCCGCGGTAGCGGCGATAAGACCCCTCTTTGAGGAGTGGCTAGAGAGGCGCCACGGCGCCCTCACCTACCGCCTGACGCAGGTCCTCACCGGACACGGAAGTTTCGGGAGCTTCCTGCACATTATCAGGCGGGAGGAAACACCCAGGTGTCACCATTGCCAGGATTGCCCAGAGGACATGGTGGAGCACACGGTGGAGGTCTGCCCCGCTTGGGCGGAGCACCGCCGTGTCCTCGTAGAGGCGATCGGCAGCGACGGCGACCTCTCGCGTCCGGCCCTGGTGCAAGCCATGGTCCGGGGCGAGAGGGAGTGGGAGGCAGTCACCTCCTTCTGCGAAGCAGTCATGCTAGCGAAGGAGGTGGCGGGACGGCTCAGGGAGAGAGCCTCCCGTCCCAGCCGCCGCGGGAGACGCTCCGGGCGTCGGGAGCCGCGTGATGACTCCCGGCCACCGTAGGCGCGGGCCTGCGGGCGGAGAGTAATGGGTAGCTCACCGTCCGATCAGGACCAGGCCCGTGCCGGACGGCGCGTACGTGTTCCACGCGCGCCTCAAAGAGATGTCAGCATCGAGGAGGGGGGGCCCCTTAGGGCCGAAGCCTGCCGGGTCAGCGGGATTGTCCGAAAGGGTTACCGCTGGCCCAGAACATAAAGGGCTAAGGAAGGAACACGGGTGGGTTTTAGTCAGTAAGAGTCTGACACTCCCTTCCGCTCCACCCAGAGCGAGAGGAGTCATTTGATGATTTCCCAACAGCAAAAAAAAAAAAAAAAGGGGGGGGGTACAATTTCAAGTACTAAATTTGGCCCAAATAAATAAATAAAAAACAGGACAAGCTAAATAAAACCGTTTAAAAATATCATCAACATCATTATTTGGTGTACTTGCACGTGCGAGTACACCAAGTATGATGTTGATGAGGTTTTTAAATGTTTAAATATCAAAAGTAGTTTTTAGTAAAAAATGTTAAACGTTAGTCTCGCGTCATTTTTTAGAAAACTTGTTGTGAATATTAATAATTTTCCATGAATACTTATTTGAAAGATCCCCTATCTATAGGCACATGCAAAACAAAGAACTCGACAATTTTTTATCAAAAATATTATTGTCTAAATTATTTTTCCGTTTCGCAAAAATTATGACAAAATTAATTAAAATCAGTCGATTTCGTGCACGGCTTCTTAAGTCGGTTGTTTTTTAGGTTTCGTACTTCAAAAGGAAAAACGGAACCCTTACAAGATCACTTCATTGTCCGTCTGTCCGTCGGCCAAGACCCTCTTTCTCAGGAACACGTGGAGTTATCAAGTTGAAATTAATATCAAATACTCAGGGCTGCAATCCCTTGAAGCAGAGAAAAAAAAAATCAAACTTCTAAGTCAACGCAATCAAAAGATACGGGCGTTTATGTTCCGGAACTACAACCTATAGGGTACTTCCCGTTGACCTAGAATCATTAAATTTGGCAAGAAGCACAGTAACACAAGTAAAGTAAAAAATCCGAAAACCGTTAATTTGTAGGTAAGTAGTTACATAAAAAAATTCCCGTTATAATCTATCTACAAAGGAGGTGTTTCTTTTTTCATATCGACGCACAGTGTGGGAATCTCGCAATCTAGGGGGATTTAAATCAAAATATTATAAATTTTAATAATTGTTATTATAGTTATAACCTATTTATACCTAAGACCCTATTTATCACAGCTACATATTAGAAATTCTTGTAGGTAGGTTAGAAAAATAAATAAAAAAACCGGCCAAGTGCGTGTCGAGCCACGCACAGTGTAGGGTTCCGTAGTAGCCCGTTATCACAATGTAGTACGATTCTGTTGTTCTTTATTCTGAATAGGTAAAAAAAAAAATATTTTGGTTTTCAATGCAAGTCTTTACCCATTATAAACAAGCAACTACTTCATCTTAGTCACTTTAAAGGATTAATGCTAAGGATTTTGTATTTGGTACAAAATTATCCAACACCCAAGTTCAACGACTATTACTGCTAAACTAATAAAGTTATCTTAACCGCTATACTTTTCCTTTAAAGTTCATGAAATGCACTTTCATCGAGAATTTTTCCAGATTTTTCAAGCTAGTAGTTTAGCTTTTAGAGGGGGGGGGACGCCCTACGGGAACAAAAATTTGCACTTTAAACTTTAATATTTCGTAAATGGAGCATTAAATCGAAAAATAATTTTAGCAACCCCTAAGCCATTTTAGAAGACCTATTCAACGATACTCCACACGATGGGGTAGATGATGAAAAAAATATTCATCCCCACTTCACATGTAGGGGAGCTACCCTAAAAAAAAATATTTTCCAAAATTTTATTTTACCACTTTGTTGGCGTAACTGATATACGTACTCCTACAAAATTTCAGCTTTCTAGTGCTAACGGTCACAGAGATTAAGCGAGGACGGACAGACAGACAGACGGACGGACAGACAGACATGGCGAAACTATAAGGGTTCCTAGTTGACTACGGAACCCTAAAAATGTTGAAATGGGTAGATAATAATCGTTGTACCCTTACAATACGAACAACAACATTATCAACTCAAGTGAAGATGACATCTTCACTTGAGATTACTGATCAAATTAACGTATAGTCTTATTTATTGGTTTATTATTGTATTGTGTATATCTGTCAAGGTAAGTTAGAGTGTATTTTATTTAAGTAATAGTTAAACATTGATCTAATAACATCATTTGAAAGCACAGTTAAATTAAGCATTTTTAAGAGATGATTTGCAAAACAAAAGGTGTATAAAAAAAAATGACCTGAATATCCCGGTGTTTTTATTATTTTAATTTATAGTTTAGATTGAATTGATAAAACTTGCGATTTTTGCGACCGTCATACATTTTTTTTCGGTTTTCAGAATGACCCCCGACAGTACAAAATTTTTGTTTTTTTTTTTTATATTTGGACCTCATATGCGAAAAAGGAGCTAGGGAGAGATAAGAGGATTTTATGTACCTACCGTAAATGAGGCCGAAAGTGGAATTAGTGACTAAAATAATAAAATTTATTCATATCACATTTTTTTAATACTACTTTATTTTTTGTCGCTATTTAAGTATTTTTAATTATTTGAATAGCAATCAATATAATTTTTAACTTGTATCTTTTATTTAATTCAATTTGGAATTAAATCCCCCTAGATAGCGAGATTCCCACACTGTGCGACGGTTGAAAGGCTAATTGGCCTAAGCGACATTTTTTGCAATATTTAAAATAATAATAATAAAGGCTAATTGGCCTAACAAAAATAATGTCTTATTTATGCAAAAAACTTTTTTAATACAAAAATAAGATAATAATCAATATAATTACAGGATAATTTCTTTATGCTACATTTATAAAATGAAGTAACGAAACGCATCATCGGAAGAATGTATCATGAGATTGCCAAATTAATTCATGGGTTGCAAGTTATTAACATCTTTGAACGACAATTTCATGTGGTACAAATGTATAAATAAATCCAATATATATTTTTTCAAAATCTGCGATTTTTTCCTGTATTTCAGTTCTTTTGTTCATAAGGTACATTGTTTGGCCACAAATATATCGACGGTTGAAAGGCTAATTGGCCTAAGCGACATTATTTTTTTTTTTCATTTATGTATGTACAGTATGCAACAGAACTCCTTAAGCGCGATAAGAGCGTTTTTGCTGTGAAGACCACCGCGCGCCACAGGCCCGTACCTACATCTGTGTGTGTAAGTGATCGAACGAAACAAAAATATATCGTCGCTTTTACATACAGGGCACGTAATCATATGACCTTGGTGGGTTCATACGATTGCTAAATTAACTTCACCACAGCGAGCACATATAGCTAGTGACTTTCCGCATTGGATTAGCAAACGCGGAGGTCTGGGTTCAAATCTCGTGATGAGGTTTTTTTTTTCAACAATTATCTGTCTCGTTTTTTTTATTATTCGATAGATTAATAAACGAGAATAATAATGTAATAATTATAATATTTTTATTATTATATTGATAAGCTTAAGTTATATGGGATTCAAAATAAAAATAAAAATGTTTTAGGTATACTGAAGTGATTTCAAAATGTTTATTCGTTATAATTATAGAAATACATTTTTAGTTAAAACAGTTTATTTTCTGTTAAAGAACAATTAATTGAAGTAAAGCAGGTAATCAGTGAACTACGATCATTAGACTTTAAATATTGTATCTTATTAATATAATAATATTGTGCTATAATTACTACCGTCTCACTCCAACAAACCACGACTAGTAAAACTACGCACGTAAATAAAAATAAGTGCGGAATCCTTCACAATATATCACAATACAATTAAATTACTCAGTGGTACTACTTTTTTTATACTGTCAGTGCACTATCTCAAACATCAAAGTTAACAAATCGTACTTATTAGGACTTATTGTGGTTATAGCTTAAGTATTCATTTTCATTATGAAAATAAGATTGAAACTAAACCTCAAAATAATCCTTATTACGGATATGACACAATATTATTTTAATATTACTAAAATCAATTTGGAATTTATAACTTAATACTTCGAATAACCCCCATTATTATCAATGCTATCAAGTAAACCCTGGCGCTGGGATCCTCTATTATTTAAACATAATAATATCTGCATATTTCCATGAATGCAACTTCAACTGTTCATCAGATCTCTCATTCCATCCTTTCCATCACTGTATCTATCATCGCTGTATCTTCTCGCAAAATGTAAACGTTCTTGTTTATGATTTCCAATCAAATATAGTTTTTGAGCTGGGTTTCGTTTGCACGGCGAACGCTTCGTGAAGACGTGTCGAATAATTTGGCAAAATATCTCGTTGTTTTATATTCACTGACCCGCTGGGGCCTTCCACTACGCTTTCGACTGGCAAGTGAAGGCTTACCCTCTTCCTTTGACCCTCCGACTCACAGTAGATAATTTCTCTAAAACAAAAATGGAATACTTAAGTTAGGCTACTAGCAAAATTATAAAATAATATTACTATTTTGAAACAAAATTATTTTGAAAATAGAAATGTTACAAAGTAATTATATTATAATTATACTTAATGTTTCATCATTCCAAAAGTAAATAAATAAAGTTATGGAAATATATATTTTTTTCTTCTATTTAGACCTTATGGTAAATACGATTAAAAAATAATTACTAGGATCACAAGTTATACCTACTTTAACTAGCTAAATGTTAGATAAAATAATTAAATCATAATACTCACAGTCAGTCCGGTTTCATCAAATATTTGTGATATAATAATAAGTCCACCTTTACGCTGCGCGATAATATCCGCTTTCATCTCAAAGCTTACATTTCAAAATGAACTATTACACAGCTAATAGATTAAACACACGTCACTAACCCTTCGTTCGTTCTTGGTTGGTTTTTGATATTGTATCAAAAACCAACCAAGAACGAACAACATTCTATTAGTCGCGGTGAATGAGCCGTAAGTTACCTGCACCTGTCTTCCATACCTAATTTATTTATTTAGATTTCTGTGGGTATACTCATAAAGTTTTACGAATTATGTGAACAAGACGAACATGACACGGAACTATATTCAAAAGCGTGATTATTCGAGTAATATGCGGGTGTGTGTGTCAAATTACTCATTAAAAGAAGGTCGTAAGTCAAACTAAACGTTAAGCAATTAGTTTGTAAACTCGCCTATGGACTTTTGGCGTGGATAGTACATATTATTATTATTATTTTAAATATTGCAAAAAATGTCGCTTAGGCCAATTAGCCTCGATATATTTGTGGTCAAACAATGTACCTTATGAACAAAAGTACTGAAATACAGGGAAAAAACGCAGATTTTGAAAAAATATAATATTGGATTTATTTATACATTTGTACCACATGAAATTGTCGTTCAAAGATGTTAATAACTTGCAACCCATGAATTAATTTGGCAATCTCATGATACATTCTTCCGATGATGCGTTTCGTTACTTCATTTTATAAATGTAGCATAAAGAAATTATCCTGTAATTATACTGATTATTATCTTATTTTTGTATTAAAAAAGTTTTTTGCATAAATAAGACATTATTTTTGTGAAACATTTAGCAAACAAGGTTAGCTTTCTGAAAGGCCAAAAGACTGTGGCCCAAGGCCGATAATTATCTATTTTTTTATTAGTTCTTGCTAAGTACCAATAATGTCATCATTCCGTTTCGGTTCCTCGCCTTTGATAGTTGGTTTCCCGTCTCTTGGAGTGCTATTTCGTGCGTGATTTCATAATTGTTGATTTGGCTACCTCTTTCCTGGACTTTCGATTGATTTCTTACATCTTGAAGACTTGGCTAACCCATTTAGACTTGACACTTATTTAGTTTAATTTGACAGCTGTCACTGCTGTTATGAACGTCTCGTTGAACGCAGTTACGATGTAAGGTAGTGATTTTATATTTCTTAATCTATCGAATATTGGAGGATTTTAAATACTGCTAATAAAACAATTTATTGCAAGTAATTTATCTTCTAATTTGTACCTCGGTACAAGTTTGGCTGAAAAAAAAAACACCTCCTTTGTACGGTAACCTCGGTGCGCGAGTCCGACTCGCACTTGACTGGTTTTTTTTATTTATGCTTTCCACCGCACGAGCTTCCTCGACCAAATAAAAAAAAATATCACGCAGCCTTGTAATTAAGGAATAGCCGGCGTAAAAACATGAAGAAAAAACAACTGGCAATCCGGCAGTGCCGACAGAAGTGAAAACAAAACACAAACAGAAGACTTTGCCATCACTACCAGAGGCGTCTCTAGCCCATGTAGCGCCCGTGTGCAAACATTACCCAAGCGCCCCCAGTAAGCGCGCGGTCAAAATGGAAGGGGTACAAAGTACAAGTAACAGCACATCAAGTTACCACAAACTGTCAATTTTCCCCAATGGATAAATAAACTCAATTGTTTGGAGATGAAGAAGAAATTCGTGGGTTTTGGATACTATGGTGTGGTGTCACCGACTCTGGCAGGGCCACCATCAGGGATTTGAATTTAAAATTAGTCGCTAATTAGTCGAAATTTGTCGCAAATATCAGAATTTGTCGGTCACTGGTTCAAAAGATATAAGGGTTTGTAGGTGGCCGATCTGGAGAGAGTCACCCCAGCAGGACCACATTTATATCTCAAAAACTAGGGCACCTAGCGAAGATGTGTTTTCTCCCATAATTTGTCGCTAATTAGTCGCAATTTGTCGCCAAGTCACAGATTTAATCGGGTCTTAATTTAGGAGATATAATGAGTTCAATTAGTAAGGTATAGTCCAAGAGCTAGATCGAAGAGTTCACGAAAAATTGCCAAGAAAAAATATTTCTATTAATATCCTTCTAGTTTTATCGGTCTAAAGTCCTTAGAAATGTCCGAAAGAGAGTCAATTAAATACATGTTTTTAGGGTTCCGTAGCCAAATGGCAAAAACGGAACCCTTATAGATTCGTCATGACTGTCTGTCTGTCCGTCTGTCTGTCTGTCTGTCTGTCTGTCCATCCGTCCGTATGTCACAGCCACTTTTCTCCGAAACTATACTGTTGAAACTTGGTAAGTAGATGTATTCTGTGAATCGCATTAAGATTTTCACACTAAAATAGAAAAAAAAAAACAATAAATTTTAGGGTTCCCCTGTTCCCCATACTTAGAACCGAAACTCAATTTTTTTTGTCATCAAACCCATACGTGTGGGGTATCTATGGGTAGGTCTTCAAAAATGATATTGAGGTTTCTAATATATTTTTTTTCTAAACTGAATAGATTGCGCGAGAGACACTTCCAAAGTGGTAAAATGTGTCCCCCCCCCCCCCCCCTGTAACTTCTAAAATAAGAGAATGATCAAACTAAAAAATATATATGATGTACATTACCATGTAAGCTACCACCGAAAATTGGTTTGAACGAGATCTAGTAAGTAGTTTTTTTTTTAATACGTCATAAATCGTAAACCGCAATTTACCATTCATTCAATCAACTCAAAAATAAAAAATAAACATTTAATTTCATAAACATAAACCTTATGCATAAACCCGGATGTTACGGAACCCTCGGTGCGCGAGTCTGACTCGCTCTTGCCCGGTTTTTTTAATGTTTTAAATTAGAGTGGCTTAAACTTCTTTGAAAACATTAAATCTTGGTCTATTTGGTGTCAAGATGTACAGTCGTATGCAACTGTTTTACCAGTTTACAATGTAGCTCTAATTAACGTTAGAATAATAAAAAAAAATCGTACCTTTAGTAAAATGTTTAAAATACTTAAAAGTTGAAAACGTATTGTCAATTGTAATCAAATTATATTTTATAAAAACGAATTTCCAAAAAGTTCGTTTAATGTGTGTTGTGTTTGTATTTTAGATTTGTTATATAGGTATACAGCTTTCCTTTAGTGAGTTGAAATTATAGAATAAGTTTATATTGATTAAATTCGAAACAAACATTCCTCCATAAGTCATCATAGATACTGTCTAGAAACAACATAAAGTATTTTACTGTAAGTATGGGGAAATTGAATTCTTTAATATCTTTTTAATTACACACCGACTGAATCTGTAACTTGGCGACCAATTGCGACTAATTATGGGATAAAACACATCTTCGCTAGGTGCCCTAGTTTTTTAAATATAAATGATGTGGCCCTGCTGGGGAGACTCTAGATCGGCCACCTATAAACCCTTATATCTTTTGAACCAGTGACCGACAAATTCTGATATTTGGCGACTGATTGCGACTAATTAGCGACAAAATATAGGAGAAAACAGATTTTCGCTAGGTGCCCTTGTTTTTGAGACATAAATGTGGCCCTGCTGGGGAGACTCTCCAGATCGGCCACCTATAAAGGCTATAAACCCTTGATAGGTTTTGAACCAGTGACCGACAAATTCTGATATTTGGCGACAAATTTCGACTAATTAGCGACAACAAATTTTTTGTGTTATCAAAATTAAAAGCCCTGATGGTGGCCCTGCCAGAGTCAGTGACACGCGGCCTGCCAACGCGCACGCCTAGTAGGGCTCCGTAGCGAGCGGCGTGCGGCGCCCCCTAGGACCCTGCAGGTAAAGACGGCCCTGATCACTGCTGGACATAGGCCTCCCCAAGCATCTCCACTTCGACCGGTTCTGTGCTTCTCGCATCCAACGGGTTCCTGCGGCCTTCGCAAGGTCGTCGGACCACCTTGTGGGAGGCCTTCCTACGCTACGTCTTCCGGTACGCGGTCGCCACTCCAGAACCTTTCGGCTCCATCGGCCATCTGTTCTGCGAGCAATGTGCCCTGCCCACTGGCACTTAAGTTTGCCAATTCTTCGGTATTGGTTAACAGAAAGTTTTTGGCCTTTTGAAATAGAGTATGGTAATCTTGGCAAGAGCGCGCTCAGCGAGTCAGTGCCACGACGTAGTAGAGGTATTAATGCGTGCGTGTGTGACAGGTGGAGCAGCTGCTGCAGGGGCAGGAAGACTCGCAGGGCAACATCAACTACGAGAACTTCGTGCACCTCATCATGCAGGGCTGAGCGGCCGAGCGCGCCCTGCCCTCACTGCACATTGTACTAAGTGTTAGTCGTAATCATCGAGTTTGTGAGTGGCGGGTGGCGGGAGCTCGCTAGCGCCGCGCGCCGGGCTCGCACGCATTTATGGTGGCCGTATGCCCCGCTCATTGCACACGTAGACTGTTTAACGAAACTTACGATTCCGTATATGTATTCCCATTCGAATGTATTCCAAAACTAATCATAATTTTATATAACGTTTGTACAGAAAATAAATAAATAATTATAATCATTATTTGACTTTTTCTTAAAAGATAACATTGGTCTCTCTCTCTTCGCATCATTTGTAGTTTTACAAATGATGCGATTTCGGATGGGACTTGAACCATGAAAATAAGTAGGTTCTTACATTTACAATACAAAGATATTTCACTAATTAAAAATGTGCCTAATAAGTAAAACATTACTTTAAATAATGAAGTAAGTATGATTCTATAATATTTACTGACCGCTTGTGTAAAACTTTAATATTACTCATGTAACTTGACAGACAGTCATTTTAATCATTTTCTTACGCCCAAATGAATTTGATACGTTACAAACTACTATTTGTATTATATTTATTTATTAGCCATGTTAAGATGAAGCATTCTAAAGCCCTATTACGGGTTCATCGTAATGAGTTGAACCACACTTGCGGCTCGTAACATAGCTAACTTCTCTTGTAACAAAATACTCGCGGGGCAATCCCAATTTCAATTCAATGTTGACGATATTGTTTTCAAGAGTACCGAATCACGTGACTGCAAAATTTACACCGCTGGAACAGGATTCGGTCGTGGTCCACCTGCTTAGTTCACCTGGGTGGACCACGGGCAGTTTTTCTTGCCGGTGGGTCACCTCAGTCCACCTAGATGGATCACGGGCACTTTATCTTGCCGGTGGGTCACTTCAGTCCACCTAGATGGACCACGGGCACTTTATCTTGCCGGTAGGTCACTTCAGTCCACCTAGATGGACCACGGGCACTTTATCTTGCCGGTAGGTCACTTCAGTCCACCTAGGTGGACCACGGGCACTTTTTCTTGCCGGTGGGTCACCTCTGTCCACCTAGATGGACCTCAGGCATTTTTTCTTGCCGGTGGGTCACCTCAGTCCATCTAGATGGACCACGGGCACTTTATCTTGCCGGTAGGTCACTTCAGTCCACCTAGGTGGACCACGGGCACTTTATCTTGCCGGTGGGTCACTTCAGTCCACCTAGATGGACCACGGGCACTTTATCTTGCCGGTGGATCACTTCAGTCCACCTAGATGGACCACGGGCACTTTATCTTGCCGGTGGGTCACTTCAGTCCACCTAGATGGACCACTGGCACTTTATCTTGCCGGTGGGTCACTTCAGTCCACCTAGGTGGACCACGGGCACTTTATCTTGCCGGTAGGTCACTTCAGTCCACCTAGGTGGACCACGGGCACTTTATCTTGCCGGTGGGTCACTTCAGTCCACCTAGATGGACCACGGGCACTTTATCTTGCCGGTGGATCACTTCAGTCCACCTAGATGGACCACGGGCACTTTATCTTGCCGGTGGGTCACTTCAGTCCACCTAGATGGACCACTGGCACTTTATCTTGCCGGTGGGTCACTTCAGTCCACCTAGGTGGACCACGGGCACTTTTTCTTGCCGGTGGGTCACCTCAGTCCACTTAGATGGACCACAGGCACTTTTTCTTGCCGGTGGGTCACCTCAGTCCACCTAGATGGACCACGGGCACTTTATCTTGCCGATGGGTCACTTCAGTCCACCTAGATGGACCACGGGCACTTTTTCTTGCCGGTGGGTCACCTCAGTCCACTTAGATGGACCACAGGCACTTTTTCTTGCCGGTGGGTCACCTCAGTCCACCTAGATGGACCACGTACACTTTTTCTTGCCGGTGGGTCACTTCAGTCCACCTAGATGGACCACGGGCACTTTTTCTTGCCGGTGGGTCACCTCAGTCCACTTAGATGGACCACAGGCACTTTTTCTTGCCGGTGGGTCACCTCAGTCCACCTAGATGGACCACGTACACTTTTTCTTGCCGGTGGGTCACTTCAGTCCACCTAGATGGACCACGGGCACTTTTTCTTGCCGGTGGGTCACCTCAGTCCACTTAGATGGACCACAGGCACTTTTTCTTGCCGGTGGGTCACCTCAGTCCACCTAGATGGACCACGTACACTTTTTCTTGCCGGTGGGTCACTTCAGTCCACCTAGGTGGACCACGGGCACTTTTTCTTGCCGGTGGGTCACCTCAGTCCACTTAGATGGACCACAGGCACTTTTTCTTGCCGGTGGGTCACCTCTGTCCAACTTTTTTTTTTTTTTTTGTTCCGTTGTGGAAAATCCTAATGGATGTCCGCCGCCCTGGGGCGGGCGACGGGGTCTGTCAGACTCTTATTGACTAAAAACCACCCCGGTGTTCCATCTCACACCTACGCCAGGGGTCGCGGGAACGTACGATCCTTCCGCAACCCCCGGCTGGTGCCGGCCCGCCACTGCGGGCCTCGTCGGGTCAGGGGGAGGGAGTGAGGTGTTTGACTCCCCCCGTGACGTCTAAGAGGGGCGCGCGTGGAACACTACGCGCCACCACCTCGGGTCCTGATCTGTGGGGGGCGGCGGACGTCTCCGAGTCCGTCGCCCCTGGACCCATTTAGGGGGGCTGGAGGAGGGCGTTGTCCGCCCTCCGCCGACGCCCGGTGCGCCTGCTGCGGGCAGGGTGAGTGGACGAGATCTCCCTCTCCCTTTCCGCAGCCTCCTTCTGCGTGATGACCGTTTCGCAGAAGGAAACCACCGCGTCCCAGGACTCTTCACTGCCGACCATCGACTCGACCACGGCCGGCAGCGACAGGTCACTGCCTACTTCTGAGATCAGGGCACGGCGCGGCTCCTCCCAAGCGGCACACTCTGCCAGCGTATGCCACGCCGTGTCCTCCCGGCAGTCGACAAAGTGGTGACACCGGGCGTCCGGCTCCCTGTTTATGCGACACAGGTACTTCCCGAAGCAACCATGCCCCGAGAGCACCTGCGTCACCCGAAACGACAGGGAGCCGTGCCTCCTCCCGAGCCAGGGCTCGAGTACTGGCAAGACCGCCTCGATGGTGCTGATGCTGGCGGTAGGGCGTGAGAGCCTGTCCCGCCATTACGCCACCAGGACCTCGCGAAGCTGAGACCGACGCAGCTGCATATGGCGCTGCATCAGCCCTTCGCCTCGCGCCCGCGCTTCCTCGCGCCACCGGTACAGCGATGCGAGCACCACCTACCCACCACCTAGAATCCTAGATGGACCTCAGGCATTTTTTCTTGCCGGTGGGTCACCTCAGTCCATCTAGAATTCTAGATGGACCACGGACACTTTTTCTTGCCGATATAATATTTTTGCAATCTATTTCCTTTTGAACTTTGTTTAGTTATTAAATCGTATTGGTTTTAGATTGGAATTAAAATTAGTTTGAGGAGTAGGTAAGGCCCCAGACCAAGCCAACCAGGCCAAGAAGCTGCGCATTACACATATAAAAGCTGAGGCGATACTTCACATCTGGACAGCTTAAAGCACAGATGCGATCCTCTATGGAGTATTGTAGCGACTTATGGGATGGCTCAGCAAAATACCAGCTTGCTGAACTTGACTCGGTGGAACGCAGAGCAAGAAGGCTTATAGGCCTTTAGTAAATGTGGTGCTATTCCACAAACGATGGGACACTTAACATCGTGTCCTGCGTGTCCTGTCAGCTGCACGTTACAGGTACAAACAAGTAGCCGAATTCTGGGCCTTGAAGAAGTGCTTTCATAGTTAATGAAAAAATGTTTGAGAATGTGCAAACTGTGCTTTTTTTAATTTTAATTTTTCAGACCCTCTTTCAGTCCCTGTTGCAAAAAATATACATATATTTTTATTTCTTTCTTATTTGCAAAATAGTTGGGCATAACGTCATCTCAAACTATTCCAAATTTCAAGCTGATAAAAATAGTTGGGCAAACGTCATCTAAAACTATTCCCAAGCTGATAGCATTAGTAGTTCTTGAGATATCCAGCTGTGATAGATAGACAGACTGAGACTCACCATAAGGGTTCCGTTTTACCATTTTGGTACGGAACCCTAAAAACGTCCAATCATGGGCACGCACTGACTTGTATTATTTGTATGATAGAGGTCAGTGTGGGCACGTCACATAGTGATATACTTAGTAGGTATCAAGTAGGTATATCAATGTAGTGATATTAAAAAAATAAATAAAAATATAACTACCTATATGTATAAATTTGACCAGTGCATACCCTTATTCTTGTTAAATTGTCAAATTGGACGTAATTAGGTATGTGGAAACAGATCCGACCGTCTCTCAATTCACTTGTTCATGTTCACCTATTTGAAACTTAGTCGTTCAATCCACAGAGCTAAATCTTTCCGTGGTAAACACCACGTCCACGTGGTCTGTGGACTACGCCTATCTTTGTCCCTATGTTATAATAATACTTACATCATGTAGCCACCACTCATGCTTTAAGATTAAGAATGATTTGTGAACAATAACAAGCGAGTACCTACCTAGGCGAAGAAGTTAGACGTAAGTAGCGGAGCGGGAATTAGCGACGTTTCCTGCTTGCGGCTGCGCGGTGCGCGCCTTTGTTCGGCGCGCGGCCGCGGCGGCGCTTGCGGCCGCGCAGGTGCGGCGCGGCGCGAGGTCGGCTCGCGGACGTTACTCACGCTGAGGTTATCTCCATTACGTACGGTAGGAGCGGTCAATTGGCCCTGCGCTCCGCTGCGGGTCGGTCAGTCAGTCGCAGACTCGCAGACAGTCGCCATGTGTGTGTGTGCGCGCGCGTGGGTGTTGTGCGCGCTGAGCGCGGCCGCCGCCGCCTCGCTGCTGCCACTGGACGCCGAGCACCTGCACGCCAGCGTGGGCGGGTTCGCCGTCATGAACTGTCACCTCGACTTTCCTTTCGGCAACGAGATTCCATACCACTTACAATGGGATAAAGATGTAAGTACCAGAGAGCTGCATGTTCATACATGAAAACATAGTAGGTACGTACATAATTCATTATGAATACGTAATTAAAACAACACCTGCGCGGGGTAGACAAAAGCAACAGAACGCTGCCGCGACGCCCGCCAACTGATCTCACACTTCACTCATTAAAATAATTTTTTTAAGTCCGTTAAACGGCAAAGAGCGAGTCGGATTTTCGACTTTTGCGAAACCTCTATACTTAGAGCTGTAAGGTTTTTCATTATTAACATATCAAAGTTTGTTTGTACGGGGTCAAATATACGGGGTATTTAATGCTTTTTTAAAAACTGTGCTGGTTAGAGACATCGTTTTATTATTCTGTAAGTACCTAATATTTAAAATAGAATTAATAGAATATTATTTGTTGTTGCCACACGTACTTATTTACAAATAAAGTTGGTCAAAATGAAGATAAGTGTCTCTGAAACTCCCCGGCCATATCTCGTACCTATCCTAAAGATTCCTAAACTACTAAAACAAAAAATGTCTAATCTTTAATCACCTAACATTCATTTAGGACCTTAGTTACTGTTTATAGGTGTGGTGAGAGTTACACAATTTTTCGCTTTTTTAGGGTTCCGTACCAAAATGGTACAACGGAACCAATAGGATTAATTAGGCACACAAATAGTTTATAATCTGTATGGACCCTTACTGATACGACTGTCAATAAACCAAGCCGGATCCATCCTCCCCTGTGGCACAAAATACAGATAGTACAGAAGTCAATCTACATACAAAGTGCGTTCGAGCAACGCACACATAGACACCGCTCACGGACACGTTATCTCAGACGGGTTGGGAGTATTGCGAGCGCGAGTGGCATCCGCTTGAGACACGCGTCTGTGAAGTGCAAAAATGGGGCAACAAAAAACGACTATCTAAGCTCGATATATATAAGGTCCCATTAAAATAGATGGACAAACTTTTAGGGACCATTCAGACCACCAAAATTGACTTTTTTTTGACATTTATTATGAATTTTATTATTATTTTATTCTATTATATTATTAGTGTGAAATGTCTTGTAAAATGTGTTCTATGGGCCTAGTTACCCGAAATAAATGAATTATTATTATTATAAAATAAGGACGAAGGTAAAAAAAACGCATTTAAAAAACTTACAAGAAAAATAAAATCAGCCAACGAAAATACACTAATGTGCCGGCAATTTATTATTTTAGGTCAAAATAAAATCACTTTAATCAGTGTTTTTTTTGCTTGGATATCTTTAGTTAGACGTACCTATGTACCTACTGAGCGCTGTGTTAAAATTTGTCCATCTATTTTAATGGGACCCTGTATAATAGTTTCCTATTTTGAATCAGTATAAACGAAGTAGGACTTAACTTTTTGTAAGGTTCACGCCACCAACTAAGTATCTATTTACTTACGTAAGTTGAAAACATGATTTTTTGCTTGTGTAGACTGTAGATATTGTGTTGTTTTTAGTGTCATTTGTTAGGTTTAGGTCTAAAACGGATAGGGCAAAATAAATTATGTAAATCGGGATTACCCTATTTACATAATTTATTTTGCCCTATCCGTTTCACTATCCGTTTTTCCGTTTTCACTATCGAAAATCCCTAATAACTTCAAAACGGTTGAAGTTATTAGGGATTTTCGATAGTGAAAATTGACAAATGTAAAATTTTATATGTTTTTGTTCTGTAAACTTTTTGTATTGTAATACTATGTTTATTGTTTTGTTTTAATATTGTAAAATAAGCTCAACAATAAATCAAACAACTAGATACGAGTGCCACTACCACGATAGTTTTTTGTGCATAAGCCAAAGTTGACGACCCTAGCGCGACCGCCGAGCGTAAACTGAAGTACATACCTAAATGTGATTGCCTTCTGTACTATCTGTATTTTGTGCCTGTGGGATGACGGTTCACTGTTGAGTAGCCCAACAAGAGCGCAACGAGCAGGGCGAGCAAGGGCGACTGGCGGCGGCAGTGGCTTCGGAGTCGTACTGAAGTAGGTAGCGTGGAACTGCACACATCACACTAGGGACTTGGTCATTTCAAACAATTCCCTGAATGTCATCAGCTTAGATTCGTCGCGTTTTATTTACACAAGGTTTTATTAAAGTAACTGGAAACTTGAAAAGAAAGAAAGAAAATACATTCAAAAGGGGTATTTTGTAGGTAACTAGTAACTACTCATCATTATGAACAACTTTTACTATGGGACTACCTAATCCTGAAATCGCAAAAACACTATCAGCTGCTCCATACATTTACGTTCGCATAACTAGAAACTTTTGGAAAATCCAAAAGTGCACGCCTCAAAAAACCATAGACAAGTATAGATATTATAATATCTATACTTGTCTATGGTTTTTTAGTTAGTTTTTTATTAAATACTAGCAGCGCCCCGCGGTTTGGGAATATCTGGATAAAAAGTAGCCTATGTGTTAATCCAGGGTGTCAGCTACCTCCTTACCAAATTTTATCAAAATTGTTCCAGCCGTTTGTGCGTGAAGAAGTAACAAACATACAAACACACTCACAAACTTTCGCGTTTACAATATTAGTGTGACTAGCTCAAAGAGTAAAGTAACTATAGTGGACTAGCTGCGCCACGCGGTTCACTCGCGTAAATGTCGATCCCGTGGGAATACCGGGATACAAAATATATGTTAATCCAGGGTGTCAGCTACCTCCATACAAAATCACACTAATATTATAAAGGCGAACGTTTGTGAGTGTGTGTGTGAGTGTGTGTGTGTGTTTATATGTTTGTTACTTCTTCACGCTCAAACGGCTGGACCAATTTTGATAAAATTTTGTATGGAGGTAGCTGACACCCTGGATTAACATATAGGCTTTATCCCGATATTCCCACGGGATCGACAATTACGCGGGTGAAACCGCGGGCCGCAGCTAGTTTTATCATAATTGGTCCAGCCGTTTGAGCATGAAGAAGAACAAACATATAAGCACACACACACACTCACAAACTTCCGCCTTTGCAATATTAGTGTGATTAGTAGAATATAGTGTGATAATTAAACTACTTTGAATAAAAGAGCCATTTTCAATACGGTTCCTCCTTGGGACGAAAAGAATCTATAAAAAAAATAACTCAATTAATAGATTTTTTCGCAGCTACATTGAGTACCTATAACATTAGAAACAGTTGGAGAAAAGAGGCAAAAAATTCACAGATCTCGTGCCTTTCACGACCTTCTGGTATTACATTGGAAATGCACTTAGATAGGGCAAACTATAATGAAAACAACTCTGCGCAAGAGATACACAAGGGTTAGTAGCAGGTACCGGCGAGTACCATTATTTTTTATAAACGGGTGGTTGACAGCCTCAATCGGATCGTACATCTGCGCTGTGAAGCTGCGATTTACAAAAATAAAATGTGTTGGTATAAAAACAAGTCAAAATAATGTTAAGAGCAATGAAAGAGGCGTAAAGACGATTGTTTCTCTGTGAATACATCAGGAAGCGCACTCATAAATAAAGTCTCAAAAGGATAGTAAAGTCATAAATCAATAGTAGGTAAGTATGTTCTATGTATCAATAATAGTAAGTATATTGTTAAAATAGGTAAGTTGAGACCATGAAAAAAATAGGACTTCATTGTTTATAGGGCCGCTTACGAGCAATAGGTAATACAAAAACCGGGCAAGAGCGAGTCGGACTCACGCACCGAGGGTTCCGTAACATCCGGGTTTATGCATAACAAAGAGATTTAAGATAATACTTTAATGTCTTTGATGCATAAGGTTTATGTTTATGAAATTAAATGTTTTTTTTTAAATTTTATATGTGAGTTGATTGAATAAATGGTAAATTGCCGTCTACGATTTATGACGTTTTAAAAAAAAACTACTTACTAGATGTCGTTCAAACCAATTTTCGGTGGAAGTTTACATGGTAATGTACCTCTTACATCATATATTTTTTTTTTGTATTATCATTCTCTTATTTTAGAAGTTACAAGGGGGGGGGGGACACATTTTACCACTTTGGAAGTGTCTCTCGCGCAAACTATTCAGTTTAGAAAATAATTAAATTAGAAACCTCAATATCATTTTTGAAGACCTATCCATAATTCCATAGATACCCCCCACACGTACCTATAGGTTTGATGAAAAAAAAAATTAAAAAATTTTGAGTTTCAGTTCTAAGTATGGGGGGGGGGCCCTCAAAATTTATTGTTTTTTTTTTCTATTTTTGTGTGAAAATCTTAATGCGATTCACAGAATACATCTACTTACCAAGTTTCAACAGTATAGTTCTTATAGTTTCGGAAAAAAGTGGCTGTGACATACGGACGGACAGACAGACAGACAGACAGACAGACAGTCAGACAGACATGACGAATCTATAAGGGGTTTTTGCCATTTGGCAACGGAACCCTAAAAAATGGACTATGAAAAGGGTGGTACAGAGCCTGTCGCACGTGTCACAGTAAAAATAAAATAAGTTGAAAAATAATGCTGCACCCCGCGGCGCGCCTTAGTGCGGGTGCGGCTGTTATGTCTGGCGATTGGCATGGTACGAGCCGGTTGAATAGCGTCCTCGTCCTCGTGCGAGGCGAGGACTGGCAAACAGATGTACTAGTTTACTTCGTAACCTACTTTCAAGTTATTGTACTCGCCAACAATCACAAATAAAACAAAAATTAATAAAATAAAATTTTATTATCCATAAGTATTTATTTTAATTTTTTTTAAATCTAAAAACGTCAAGCTTTACAACAAATAAAAAAATATTAAACTTACTAGTAGTACACGAAACTCACTAGTACACCCGCGCGCCGCGCGCCACGAAAACTCCGCCGCATAAAGGTAAAGCTTTCTCCAACTACATTACAGATAGCGAGGTTCCGTTTTTTGCAAACTGTAGCCCAACTCAATACCCCGAGTGCATTTTTTAATTTTTTCGATACCGCTTTTCGTTTTCGAGATATCGTTGATTCAAGTTGAGAAGTCGCAAAAAAATCTCGTAATCTTTTCGACATTTTTGCACTTTTTCGAAAAAGTTTTAGACTTTTTCAAAATTTTTTTACATCATCTTGTAGATCTTGTCACGACACGTCTTTTGATACCCTATTGACCTGCGTAGCCCCAAAATTGACGACGCCAGAGTGATGTCGCACTTTCGCTGAAAACGGCCCCCTACCAACGCGATCGAAAAAACATTTCCAATGTTAAAAAAAAAATTCGATCGTAAAGCACTCTTGCTTCGCATTATGAGTCGTGCAAAAATGTATGAAACAGCTTTTCATTTCAGGTTATCATTATTAAACACGGGGTAGCTACTCCTTATATTTATGATTCGTTCTCCCAGAGGTACCTACGTCATGCAGGTTCAACACTGGAGATGCTTCGACATCAAACAGACCAAGTTCATGACTTTCCGGAGTCAGTACTCATGCATACTGTCATGGGGTCAGGTAGCGTAGAATAATCTGGTTCTTTCGGGTGATTAATTGACAGTAAATAATAATTGTCCGTTGATCACTGATTCATTTGTTTGCTCCCCTAAAGGTAAGACTGTCCCAGAAGTAGGTACCTACTTTGTGGATATCAGTAAAATGACGGCTAGTTCATAATTGACACGACTAGGTAGATATTGTGAGTGTACATGCAAGAAAGAGCAAATCGCTCGAACATGAGTGTCGCCCGGTACAGCGACAGTATCCCAGCAGTCGACAGCGCGCCTAGCCGCGTGACCGATCAGCCGCCTAGCCGCAACACATGTTATTCGTCATCGTCGCTAAGTTCTTACGACACTCGCGGGAAGTAATGGGTTGCTTCTATTTGTAGCCGAGATGTGACCACGCGGTATTTACCTAGTTATTCAATAAGTAGTCGTTCTCCGCTCCAAACTGTGCGACTCGGACCATTCATATTGCCTATATACATTTGTGGTCACACACACACATAGTTTGATCCACCGCACCGCCACAGCTCAAACCATGACTAAAGTTCTTTATTAATCACACATTCGCCCGATCCCTGAATGGTTGATTGATAAAGAGGGATTCAGTTTGCTTTCTAGGCTTGGGTCCGGCCGGCCTCCAGGTGGCGACGCGGAGGCCCGGGTCAGTCTCACGTCTGTCTTCCTTTGTTTCCACGGGATCGAACGTTGTGGTAGGAGGTATCCCCGTCGGTGTCGAGCCGCCGCCGCCGATAAAGTACCTGGGAATCGCGAACGCACTCCCGCGGCTCCTGCCCTATCTGGGGGGCTCTATGACTGTTCATGGCAAAGCGGGGCGAGCTCCATCGCTCACGTCACAAAGGAGGCGAGGCGATGGAAATGGAGTACCGTGTGCACGGCTACACATCAAGCTATACAAAACCAGTATAAGCTGACTGTACGAAATACCTATACAACGCGAGGTCAGCTAAAACTGGAATGTATAGCTTGATGTATAGCCGTGTGTACAACCGCAAGAGATGTTGTGCGGCCTATGGCGCCGGAGGGAGCACAATGATTTGCGGCTACCAAAGGGTGTGGCGTGCAGGTGCGTGACATGGGAATCTGACTCCTGAACAGACACAGGCTCGAGAGGGCGTTGCGCCGTGTTTCCACACGACAGAAAAAAACCGGGCAAGAGCGAGTCGGACTCGCGCACCGAGGGTTCCGTAACATCGGGGTTTATGCATAAGGTTTATGTTTATGAAATTAAATGTTTTTTTTTATTTTTGAGTTGATTGAATGAATTTTAAATTGCGGTTTACGATTTATGACGTATTAAAAAAAAAATACTTACTAGATCTCGTCCAAACCAATTTTCGGTGGTAGTTTACATGGTAATGTACATTATATATTTTTTTTAGTTTTATCATTCTCTTATTTTAGAAGTTACAGGGGGGGGGGGGGGGGACACATTTTACCACTTTGGAAGTCTCTCGCGCAAACTATTCAGTTTAGAAAAAAATGATATTAGAAACCTCAAGATCATTTTTGAAGACCTATTCATAGATACCCCACACGTATGGGTTTGATGAAAAAAAAAAATTTGAGTTTCGGTTCTAAGTATGGGGAACCCTAAAATTTATTGTTTTTTTTCTATTTTTGTGTGAAAATCTTAATGCGGTTCACAGAATACATCTACTTACCAAGTTTCAATAGTATAGTTCTTATAGTTTCGGAGAAAAGTGGCTGTGACATACGGACGGACAGACAGACAGACAGACATGACGAATCTATAAGAGTTCCGTTTTTGCCATTTGGCTACGGAACCCTAAAAAGGTTCACACTTCACAGAAGAAAAAAGCATATAAAGTTCCTTCTTGTCAGGTTCATTCACACAAACTTTAGGTATGTACAATGCGTTTCAAATAAAAATAGGATCGACTTAGCGCCATGTTGTGACGTCATAGCTGTCAAATCGAATAAATTGGGTAGGGTGAGCAAAACAAGATATTTTTTTAATAACATTATATAATTATTTACGAATCATGAACGAAGAATTTTTAATCTGAATTTAGTTATTCAATTCCGCTCGTCTGCATCACTGTTTGAGTGGTCATCGTCAACAAATAACAACAATAACAAAAACAGGAAACAACCACGTAACATACAGAATTAACGAAAGAAACAGTAACACTCCACAAGCACTCAGTCTCACGAAGAAGCACACCAACAACCATACAGCATGTAACACCCAACAACGACAAGATGGCGGCTGGCATCTTCTTTACTTTTTGGTGAATTGTTGTCAACAATGAAAATAAGAAAGAAAGTAGCATAATTAAAAAAAAAAACTAATTACTTATGACTCATTTTCCGTACCCAAAGGGTAAAAACAGGACCCTATTACTAAGACTTCGCTGTCTGTCCGTCTGTCTGTCTGTCTGTCACCAGGCTGTATCTCAAGAACCGCGATAGCTAGACACTTGAAATTTTCACACATGATGTATTTCTGTTGCCGCTATAACAACAAATACTAAAAACAAAATAAAATAAATATTTAAGGGGGGCCCCCATACAACAAACGCGATTTTTTTGCCCTTTTTTGCTCGATATCAAAAATGGCAACAGGTAGGCACTTGAAATATTCACAAAATACTCAGTTGTATTTTAACTTTAATAATAAAATTAAAATAAAATAAATATTTAAGGGGGGCTCCCATACAACAAACATGTTTTTTTCGGCGTTTTTGCCTTGTGGTACGGAACCCTTCGTGTGCGAGTCCGACTCGCACTTGGCCAGTTTTTTGATGTTTTTTTCACTTTGATTTATCTAAGACTCGGTTAAAGAAAAAAAAAGTTATTGATAGGTACGCAAATAAGTTTTCTTTGCAAACCGTACTTTTCAATCAACATTTTTGACAGATAGAGGTCATTGACGTTCCTATTCTTATTTGAATCGTATTGTACTTACTAAAGTTCTTATTAAACACTTGGGTTTCCCTCCCTTTGTATTTCACAGGGATATTGGATGGTTTGCGCATTTGGTCATAAACAAAAGGATATATTAAGTAGGTACTTATTGGGTTTGCGCATTTGTTCGTATTACGATTGGATGGCGCGGGTCGCCGCCGCCGACTCACCGGGGACTTGCTGGTAGCTGGTTCACATATTCAGCACAATACCACAAAATACAGATAGTACAGAAGTAAATCTACATACAAAGTGCGCTCGAGCAACGCACACATAGGCACCGCTCACGGACACGTTATCTCAGACGTGTTGGGAGCAGTGCGAGCGTGCGTGGCATCTGCTTGAGACACGCGTTTGTGAAGTGCAGAAATGGAGCAACAATAAAATGGCTATCTAAGCTCGATTTATATAATAGTTTCCTATTTTGAATCAATATAAACGAAGTAATCATTTTGTAAGGTAAATTCGCGCCACCAACTATTACGTAAGTTGAAAACATGATTTTTTGTTTCTGTAGATATTGTGTTGTTTTTAGTGTCATTTGTTAGGTTTATGTCTAAAACGGATAGGGCAAAATAAATTGTTTAAATAGGGTAGGTACTTAATCCGTTTTGAAGTTTTTAGGGATTTTCGATAGTGAAAATTGACAAATGTAAAATTTTAAGTATAAGTTTTTGTTCTGTAATCTTTTTGTATTGTAATACTATGTTTATTGTTTTGTTTTAATATTGAAGAATAAGCTCAACAATAAATCAAACAATTAGGTACGAGTGTCACTACCACAATAGTTTTTTGTGCATAAGTCAAAGTTGACAACCCTATCGCGTCCGCCGAGCGTAGCTACACATTATGTACTTCACTTTTCATACCTACGCGTAGATATGAAAAGTGAAGTACATACATGTGATTGACTTCTGTACTATCTGTATTTTGTGACAATACCAAGCGACCGCGCATTGTGCCCTTTAATCACTGTCAACGACAATGCTCATGGTACTTCATTATCACAATGCAAGTGGCCGCGCCGCCGCGCCGCGCCGCCTGGGACACTGGAGCCGCACGCACACACGGCACACCATACGCATACACAGCAGTGTGTTCTAGTTCTATAGAGGGCCGCTACCCGAATCACCTACTGCTTTGTTTCGACAGTTATATATCTATCTAATCCTTTGTCCCGAGTATTCTGCTGCTACCTACTCGCATTAGACACATTGACTCCTGCACCGAGTACCGCCACATGACCTCACGTCACGGCTTATACTTATTTATTCATGTCCATCGCAGTGATCATCTGACGAGTAAGTACTTCATTCGTTAACTAGCTTAATGAGGCTACCTACTTGGTCGTGTTAGCAAATTGGGATCTATGCGTTTTACTCTCCTACCTACATACTAGGGAGTAGGGTTGCCAACGTTTGCACAAGAAATAGTACTTATGTATAATAGTCAGAGAGATAAAATAGTACTTATGTAAGTATAATAGTTAGAGAGATAAAATACTGTTCATTTGCCATTATTTTTTTATAAAATATATTTAACACTAGCAGCGCCCCGCGGTTTCACCCGCATAAGTGTCGATCCCGTGCGAATATCGGGATAAAAGTATCCTATGTCCTTTCCCAGGACTTGTACCAAATTTCATCTAAATCGGTTCAGCGGTTTAAGCGTGAACAGGTAACAGACAGATGGATACACTTTTGCATTTATAATACTAGCAGCGCCCTGCGGTTTCACCCGCATAAGTGTTGATCCCGTGGGAAGAATAAAAACTATCCTATGTCCTTTCCCGCTACTCAAACTATCTCTATAGGTACCAAATTTCATTTGTCGGTTCAGCGGTTAAGCGTGAAGATGTAGGTAGGTACAGGCAGACAGACACACTTTCGCATTATAATGTTTGTATGGATTAGTATGAATTTTTCATTTTCTAGTTGTGATTTCACAAATTCGTGTACCTACCGCTAAAGGTACACCCTCAGCAACTTTCAGTTTCCGTACGAGAACCCAATTACAATATGTATACAGGGCCTCAAGTCTGCTATTACAATAGTGTCAAAATGGTCTATCATTGATTTCATAATTGTTGATTTTGACAAGTTTGGTAATCTAATAATATAATGGCGTCATTATGACTTTCCAATGGTCAACCACTGACACTCCATTGAAAGAAATGGCATAGAATGGTAATCTCGTACATAATGAAAAATGAATTACTGACTTACGCGGTAATCTGCTAAAATTTTGAGAGTTTCTTTGATCAGTTACCTACCATTAGAACGTCATTGTGCAGTCATTGCTTTTAATTCGTTACGAGTATCGTACAATTTCTGTGCCATTGCCCGACCAATGATCAACCATTATGAATTTAGCAGATTACGAACTTTGAGCAAAATGACAATGGGATGGTGGTGGGATCGTGTTGGAATGACGACTTTATAAAAATAGCAGACTAGGGCCCCTGGTCGTTGTTGTGACGTTCCGTCCATCTTCGAAGTCCATGACCATCCGCCAATTGACCAAATTATCTAGGTGCTGTATTTAATCTTCCTTAACGGTACCTATCAGTTCCATGATCAGATCCAAATACGTGAAATACGTGTAGGTAGGTACTGTTCGTTCTGAAGAGTCCACTGTCTATCTCCGAAAGTTTTCATCAGTTCTTCACCAAATGTAAACGGTAGGTAGGCCCGTTTACATTTGGTGAAGATCTGATGAAAACCGCGGGGTTGTACACCGCGGGGTTGTACACCCCGCGGTTTTCATCAGATCTTCAAGAAGACCAAACCAAAAAAGAATCATCAAAATCATATAAACAATTGGCGAAGATATCGCATACATACAAAAAAAATGTAATTTAAAAAAATAAACCGAGTCTAAAATTGAGGGGCCCGTGGCTAGGATTACCATATCTCAGGATTTGTCCTGAGATCTCAGGATTTTCAAACTCTTCTCAGGATTACGGCCGGATTTTGTAAATCTCAGGTTTTCAGAATTTTCAATAAAATAGAGTAGAATTTTTAGCTCTCTTCATTAAAAGCTACAAAACAGAAAAAATATTCTTTACTCATAGTGACTAATTAAAAAAACAACTTTGGTCATTGTAATGTTCGCTGGGTTAATAAAACACACTTTGACAGATCTATGAGGTGACATAGTCTACACGAAACCCAGAGAACGTCTGCCGTCGCCTACGGCCGGTAAGCGACTGCCACGCCAATGCCTGCGCATACACTACATCCCTCCTTTATTTTTATTGAATTGATATGTTTGTTGTTGTCATGTTTATTGAATATGTTGTATTGAATTGATTCTAGTCGCCCATTCCAAAAGGTAGTTTTCGTATGGAGAAGAATGGGCAAGAAACTCCACCGTTACCCTTTTAAAATGTTTTACAAGGTCTTGTTTATATAATATAATAATATGTGAAGACAATGCACTTAGAATAATATTAGTCAACCACAAAAGGTAAAAAGAATTAAAATGAAGCAATGGCAGGTAAATCAATTGTGTGATAGATAGGTACAGGTGCTCACATATTTACAAATATTGTAAAAGTAGATGATTTTCCTAGAATTTTCGCTTTGATAAATCCAATTTAATGGAGTGTTACATATGGCACGATCCACACGATGATGTCCTCACGATGTCCTCACGATGTTTTTCTTCACCATTTTGTAATGTCCAATTTAATGGATGTCCAAATGCGTCCAATCTAATGGATGTCCATTGCGTCCAATTTAATGAATCACATGTCTTCGAAGTATTGGTTCTCAGACATGCCGGTTTCCTCACGGTGTTTTCCTTCACCATTGATGAACAGTGGTGATGAGTGAAAATACACAAAATGCCTGCCTGGTTTCGAACCCACGAACTTAGTCGGGCTAGACCACCACCACTGTTGTGCTGAAATTAAATGCTATTATTATGTGTATGTGCCTACGTATGACACGGTGCGGTATGACACCAGAAGGCCAATTCTACTAATTTAAAACGTTCAAAATCTAGTCTCAGTCTCATCTCGGCGATAAACAAATGTCAAAACTTGTCAAAATGTAGTGAGATTAAAGGTAATTTTGCAATTAGCATTATTTTAGGGCACGAACTATTATCACAGCCTGTGTCTGTAACACAGTTTATACTAGCACAGACACAGACGTTCACTCTGTCTCAAATAATTTATGCTTTATGCTTGATTGAGATGGACAAATTGTACTTGGCTTTTTGAAATAAAGATTATTATTATTGTTATTATTATTTTGTGATTTTTACTTAGTCTATTACTTTTCGATTTTTACTAAGTTTACCGTTTTTCGTTTACCCTTTTTTGCAATTTGGATTAATTACAGGGCAAGGAATTATTATCTTATTTGTGATTTTTACTGAACTTACATCTTTTACTTTTACCCTTTTATGCAATTTGCATTAATTACAGGGCAGGAAACTTTTACCCTTTTATGCAATTTGCATTATTTACAGGTCAGGAAATTTTATCTCTTTTGTGATTTCTACTGCCATACCTAGGTATTGGCATCTGCCTAGCCTTTATCCCAACTATGTTGGGGTCGGCTTCCAGTCTTAGCGGATGCAGCTGAATACCAGTATTTTACATGGAGCGACTGCCTATCTGACCTCCACAGCCCAGTTACTGGGTAATACGATACCGCTTGGTAAGACTGGTTGCCAGACTTTCCGGGCTTCTGACTACCCGTAACGACTGTCAAAGATTCACGAATGACAGCTGGGACCAACGGCTTAACGTGCTTTCCGAGGCACGGAGGGGACACGGTATGTAAAGATGGTCACCCATCCATAGACCAACCGCGGCAAGCGTAGCTTAACCTGATCGATCGACCTATGCGGCTGTTATTATTTAGCCACGTGCCCCTCATACTTAGGATTGGGAATAGAGATCAAAATCTTTTTAATGTCTAACCATGATTTATTTTGTAAATTGCGTAAACTAGTCGGTTCCAATGTAGGAACTTGATGAGTTTTCACCCATTGATTGCATACACTGGTTAAATACCATACCAATGTATAAGTTATTGTTAACTTTTAGGTACCCACTATTCATTTGATTGTTTACCTCTTCAAATTACTTCGTACTGTTTTGATACCGATTAACCACATAATCTATCAGTATCGCAACTTCCGCGATCTTATTTGCCTAATATTAGGCAATTCTGTTAACCAAACATTTAATGGCTTAGTTGGGTTGGCACAAGTTAAAACGCTGTACAAATAACATAGTAATTTTTTTTTTTTTTTTTTTTGTCCATGTCGCGAATTTTGCAACAAGGGGTTTCTAAAAGGGGGGAAAATTTTCCATTATTTTTTCGATAGGACGCACCGTTTCCGAGATATAAGCAAATTTAGAATTATTAGATTTTACGCTCGCATGTTCCCGAAAATAACACCAGTACGTCCTGTGTTTCCCAAATAGTCAATCAATAATGCTATATTTTGCCACTAACTATTTGGAGAAACAATTTTATTAATTAAATAAACCTCATTCGTTAACTTGCCAATATTAATCGCAACCATTAGGTTGTTTTGTTGGAACTTGTTCCATTTGTGTTTTTCGCAACCATTAGGTTGTTTTGTTGGAACTTGTTCCATTTGTGTTTTTCGCAACCATTAGGTTGTTTTGTTGGAACTTGTTCCATTTGTGTTTTTCGCAACCATTAGGTTGTTTTGTTGGAACTTGTTCCATTTGTGTCTTTCACACACACACGCACATATTTTAATGTATATCGAAATATGTCTTGTTGTACCATACCCAGTACAGTTGCACAATGTTTTTTGTCCTATAATTGTAATAATTGTAATTAAAGTTTATTTTAAACTAAATCACCGCCGTTCATATTTGACTAGCCAGCAAGTCGAACAAAGGTCCTTTGACGACGTGTGCTATGTGATTAAAGCAAATGTTCACTTGATATTACAACACTGTAATGAATTCTATGAATTCTTTTGTTGATTACAAATTACAATAGCCAGTGCAAAATGCATTTGATTTGACTACGATTAGTTCAATCATTAACCATAACAGATTTTATGACACTAGTTAGTTTTAACAGTAGGTAAGATAATAATTTTATTTGTTACTTAACTTCGATTTTACCGAAGTGGAACTTTTGTTAAGCTACGATATTTTCGCTACTTAATACATTTTTTTTTTATAACACTAGTTTTAACATAATTTCTTACTATACTTCGATTTCACCGAAGTGGAACTTCTGTTAAAACTTGTACATTAACGATATTTTCGCTGGAACATTTTTATTTGATCGAATAATATTTTCTCGATATTATTTACATAAGGGGTCGACACGGGGGTAAGCCGTGACTGACTCGAGCAGTGTTGCCACTGAGTTGTGTGCTACATCAATAATGGTACATCACGAATACATTTTAATTACCTCACATAGGGCAGTATTATCAACTTTATGATAAATAAGAATTATAATCTCATAACCACATCACGCTTGTTCTCCCAACTATGTTTGAATAGATAAGCAATCTTTATTGCTTTATTGTACATTATTGTCTTGGTTTCACATAATTTTACATGGCACCTGTAACTTAGTGACCTTTGATGGTACTACCACAAAATTCCAACAGAAGAAGAGAACTTCTCTTCTACAAAATTGATTTACCGATTCATCATATTATCATAAGAAAATGTTATGTCATTCTAATTCATGTTACTGGTGAAAACAATTTTACTAAAACATTTTGTTCATCTATCTGTCCCCAAGTCACAGGCTATAAACCTAGTTTGGGTGCCAGGAGATAATACTCAATGTACTATATGTTGTACCATATTACTGTACTTGTAACCTTTGTGAACATTGTTCTGGAAATAAACATTATTTTTATTATTTTTGTGTCTTTTTTTCTCACCTCTTAGGCTGGTTTTAGCTACATTTACGGGTCAAAACCAAGTAAATGCAACGTGTGGTGTGTATTAGAGTGTGTTTTCTTCCTCTAACTGCATGGATTTCCTAACTATTCTGCAGGTGTTTAAGATGGCAGCTTTCTGTTATTATTATTAATTAACATTGCAATAACATCAAACAGCAGTTTGTTGTTATTGTGACTTTTTATTTTCACTTTGCCCACATTTTATTTCAAAGTATGTATACTTATTATTTTAACTGGTTGGTACTAGTATTTAATTATAGTAACAATTACATAGCTTTTGTCTTTTCCTTAGTCTGTTGATAGGTAGCAATCTAAATTATGTCACCCTAGAACTCGGGTACATTTATGTCATTATCAGTAGTACCTACTCATTAGGTAGTTCTTCCTACATGCAGGAAATTATCCTCTGTGGGACGGTTTTTTTAATTTTTTTTTTATATTTGTTATGTTTCGTAAGTATTACAATGAATACATTACTCTGTATTGATTCTTATTTTTGCGTGGCTTTTACTGAAAATCAGTAACAGTATCACAACTGCATGCCCTATTATATTTTTGTAAGTACTTATTGAGGACAAGAAGACATGTGACATCTGCCAACCCGCACTGGGCCCGCGTGGTGGATTACGGCCCACTCCCTCCCACCGAGAGGAGGCCTGTGTCCCAGCAGTGGGAACATTATAGGCTGATTATGTATGTATGTTATGTAAGTACTTATTGCGTGAGTCATTTTTTGTAGCGTCCTGTAACAGGATTTTGAGACTCGTATGCGTTCTCATTAGAGCATTTCGGATTCAGCATGACCTTTGACGTAAGCGTAAGTATGACTAACTAAATATACTGAATAACTTTATTCAGTAACGTTGCTTTACAATCTTCTTTTTAGTGTGTCGATAGCAATCTAAGTGAACTCGGCCCAGAATAGCAATCTAAATGGACTCGGCCCAGAATTCGGATACTTGTTTGGCGCCTTCACCAGCGTCCATCAGTTCCTGTAACGTGCAGCTGACAGGACACGCAGGACACGATATTAAGTGTTATACTTTACTATTATTATGGGAATTGACTGATAATAACCTTTATCTATTAACAAATTAGGTTTATTAACTAGTTGGCAGTAAATATGCTAGTAATTAAGCCATTATTGATGCTTACACTAACGTTCCCCGTCTTTTCTGATATTTATCCATTAAGCATGGTCGTATTGCGAATAGTATTTGCGTGACCTTGATATTTCTGTGTCGAAATGCAAACAATTGATCCTGGCAAAACCAGTAACCTGATTAAAATAGTATCTACTGATTTTGTTTTATATTTACAATAAGTGGGTATGTAGGTTATTTACAACAGAAAAGTTAAGTATGTCCAAGATTTATGATAATAATCGGTTATTATTTTTATTTAAAATTAGAAGCGTGCAAATAATTCAATTATCTTGTTATTTAAATGAAAGCACTTACTCAATAATAATAATTAACAATAATTTACTGTTTGCATTACAGCACATTTAAAATAATTGCGTACTATTCAGGCATGGCCTTTTGTTTTGTTGTGAAAAATATTTACTGCATGGCCTTTTTAACATTTACCTACGCTTATAAGTTGTTTACAACAGTCGAAGCAGAATTTATTTTGCGTAACTTATAAAGCAATCATTAGCTGTAACTATCTACCTTGGTAACGATTTATTTACGTGTAGGTAGGTAGGTACAGCGTGACTACGTTCTGTTTTTACTTTATTATCCAACTATTAACGATCCTTGTCGAAATATAGTCGCTTAACTGATCGTAAACAACTATCAACGTGCATTATTTTTCAGCGTGCATTCTTCCCCCTTTTTTTTTTGTAAATGTTTTCAGCACTTACTTTTATCCTCGTCGCCACTTGTAATGTTCGCTGGGTTAATAAAACACACTTTGACAGATCTATGAGGTGACATAGTCTACACGAAACCCAGAGAACGTCTGCCGTCGCCTACGGCCGGTAAGCGACTGCCACGCCAATGCCTGCGCATACACTACAGTCATGTTAATTGCACAAATAAAATCAACACTTATTTATCTATGAAGCTTTCAACTACTTAACAGTTTTTTCATATTTATTTTGCTACATAGGTAGCTTACTGGAGGGGTGGAGTGCATTCACGTCCAACGTGTGAGCATGACCTCCGAGATTCGAGATTCTCAGTGCAGAAAATTATTAATAATATGACTTTTTAAATTGTACATTACGTTTGAGAAAAAAATCCGATATTGCGACAAATTCTCAGGATTTTTTAAGGAAATCAGGGTTTTTCTCCGGACTTTTAAATTTTTCATCTGGTAACCCTACCCGTGGCTAAATAATAACAGCTGCACAGGTCGATCGATCAGGTTAAGCTACGCTTGCCGCGGTTGGTCTGTGGATGGGTGACCATCTTTACATACCGAGACCCCTCCGTGCCTCGGAAAGCACGTTAAGCCGTTGGTCCCGGCTGTCATTCGTGGATCTTTGACAGTCGTTACGGGTAGTCAGAAGCCCGAAAGTCTGACAACCAGTCTTACCAAGGGGTATCATATTACCCAGTAGCTGGGTTGTGGAGGTCAGATAGGCAGTCGCTCCATGTAAAATACTGGTATTTAGCTGCATCCGGTTAGACTGGAAGCCGACCCCAACATAGTTGGGAAAAGGCTAGGCAGATGATGATGAAACCGAGTCCAAAATTATGAAACCACTTTAATTTCGGAAGTCGGTGTCTTGGGATCTGTGTTTTAGTTTTGGTTTTTTTCCACCGACTTCCAAAATTAGTTATTTCATAATTTTGAGTTCATTTCTTTTTGAAGCTAATAAGGTTTGTGTTTATGAAATAAAATGTTTTTTTTTAGGGTTCCGTAGCCAAATGGCAAAAACGGAACCCTTATAGATTCGTCATGTCTGTCTGTCTGTCTGTCTGTCTGTCCGTCTGTCTGTCCGTCCGTATGTCACAGCCACTTTTCTCCGAAACTATAAGAACTATACTGTTGAAACTTGGTAAGTAGATGTATTCTGTGAACCGCATTAAGATTTTCACACGAAAATAGAAAAAAAACAATAAATTTTAGGGTTCCCCATAAGGTAACTGCACCAGTAATGGTAAGCGCTCCAATAATGGTCAGTTGAAAAAAAAACCTTTCAAATAAGAATTACAAATGTTGTGGGGAAAACGGCAACATTCAAAAACAAACCATAGACACTCAGCTTGTCAAAAATGCCATGTGACGTCTAAACGTCGTCCATTTTCAAAATGGTGGTCATGTGAACTACACGCTGTCGCAACGTTATTAAATTTTTGTGAATCTCTTTAGTGGGGTGAGTACTTATTTTGAGTTGTTTTTACTATGAAGAGTAGTGTTTTATTTGTACCCTATCATTGATATGTATGTTAAGATGATTGGGATACAAATTATAACATAATTTCACTAATTTACTTTATATCTTTTTTTTTACTGAAGTGTTCTTTACTGGAACCTTTCAAAACGGTTTGTACCAATTATGGTCAAACTGATCATAATTGGTACAATAGCGTTTTTAGCGTCTTTCATCAGATTTAGACTCAAAGTATAATGATCATGCGTTTGACATTTGTTACGCAATCGTACAAGTGACGGTTCTAGTAATGGTCAACACTGACCATTACTGTTGTGACCGTTACTAGCACATAATCACTTAAGAAAAAAATAATGCATGGTAATCATTGTTATTTTTTCATGTTTTTCAAAGGAATGGCGCCCAAGAAATGCTATACACCTCATCAGATGAGCCTTGCTATAGAAGCGGTGAAAAGAGGTGAAAGCTGTTCATCAGCAGCCAAGAAATATGGTGTTCCGCGAATGACTTTACGGAATAAGGTGACAGGAAAAAGTCCTGCTAGTTGTTCTATGGGCCCGGTTGTGTGCCAAATAGGAATGCCACAGTTTGTTAAGAAAGGCTGTTTTACAATACCAGAAATTGATAATTTGTGATTTTGTACCTTAAGAGCGTTTACGCCGAACGGCATTTCATACAAACTTTCAAGCCCTTTTTTTTCGAAGTGTATGAACCGATTTTCATGAAACTTCGTACGTATAAGCAAAATACAAAGGTCTAAAAAGTTAGTAGAGAACATTTTCGAAAAATAGTGTTACAGCCAAATTAGACCGATTTTAAACTTTCCATAGAAACAGATATTTCCAGTTATCTTTTTTATATAAGACATTTCGAAAATGTTTTCTACTTACTTCTTAGACCTTTGTATCCTGCTTATGCTTAGGAAGTTTCATTAAAATCCGTTCATTAATTTCGAAAAACAAGGGCTTGAAAGTTTGTATGTAATGCCGTACGGCGTAAACGCTCTTAAAGTTATTTAAGTATACCTGATATAATTTTTTGATATCTGTACAAGACTACTTTAGCTACTTTAGTTAGTGAGTAGCTGTCGATTAATTTAAGACTGATAATTATATAACTGATTTGAGTTAAGATGATTGTGATCTCAATAAAAGACTGAAGTTAAAAAAAACTACTCAGTTTTAAGATAAAAACTTAAAATTTTATAATGTTGTTTCTTCAAATAATTGAGTAGGTAATAAGTCTGTTAATTTTTATAATGTTTTTGTGTTTTTTCCTAATAAATGTTTTATCTACTTAAGTATCACCATATTTATTTTTTTTCTAGTAAAGCTGTTAAAACTTACCTGGTTATTTGATTTAATTTCTGTTTATTTTATGACCATTACTAGCTGTTCATTACTGGAGCTGACTATAAATGGAGTGTCCATTACTAGGTTTTTACCTGACCATTATTAGTGAAAAAAAAAGGAGTTATAAAAAGTAATTTTTATTTCTTCTAAGAATGATAAATAAGTATTTGTAACTTCGACGGTTAAGTGGTACCGTCTTTCACAAATACCAAAATGGAACAGACAGATTAAGCAATAACTACTTTCATAAATTTGAAATAATGCCAAATATTTTCTACTACTGCCCATGATTGGAACGTTTACCTTACTTAGAACCGAAACTCAAAATTTTTTTTTTTCTCAAACCCATATGTGTGGGGTATCTATGGGTAGGTCTTCAAAAATGATATTGAGGTTTCTAATATCACTTTTTTCTAAACTGAATAGTTTGCGCGAGAGACACTTCCAAAGTGATAAAATGTGTGTTGTAAGAGAATGATAAAACTAAAAAAAAATATGATGTACATTACTATGTAAACTACCACCGAAAATTGGTTTGAACGAGATCTAGTAAGTAGTTTTTTTTTAATACGTCCTAAATCGGAAACCACAATTTACCATTCATTCAATCAAGTCAAAAATAAAAAAAAAACATTTAATTTCATAAACATAAACCTTATGCATAAACCCGGATGTTACGGAACCCTCGGTGCGCGAGTCCGACACGCTCTTGCCCGGTTTTATTATTTTTATATTTGAGTTGATTGAATAAAAGGTAAATTGCGGTTTACGATTCATGACGTATTAAAAAAAACTACTTACTAGATCTCGTTCAAACCAATTTTCGGTGGAAGTTTACATGGTATTGTACATCATATATTTTTTTTATTTTTATCATTCTCTTATTTTAGAAGTTACAGGGGGGGGACAGACATTTTACTACTTTGGAAGTGTCTCTCGCGAAAACTATTCAGTTTAGAAAAAAATGATATTAGAAACCTCAATATCATTTTTGAAGACCTATCCATAGACCTATCGAGAGAATTTTTTTTGTTTCAGTTCTAAGTATGGGGAACCCCAAAATTTATTGTTTTTTTCTATTTTTGTGTGAAAATCTTAATGCGGTTTACAGAATACATCTACTGACCAAGTTTCAACAGTATAGTTCTTATACTTTCGGAGAAAAGTGGCTGTGACATACGGACGGACAGACAGACAGACGGACAGACAGACAGACATGACGAATCTATAAGGGTTCCGTTTTTTGCCATTTGGCAACGGAACCCTAAAAATAAAGATTATTATACATAGGTACCTACATCTATAAAATATTGTATATTTGTCTGGAAGCCCTAATATATTGTCATATGTGACTATAATACAGTTCCAATAATATGACATACGTATCGAATTGATAACCTCTTTCTTTTTGAAGTCGGTAAAAACAAATTAGGTCGAATACCAGACCTGTTTATCTCAAATGTTGACTGCCAGTCCGTATCATACAATTCTCTGCTTGACCCCGATGGTCATCACTCAGTTTTCTCTGTATTGACTTGTCTGAATACGCATTACACTCCACTAGAACACCGCTCGGTCCGTAGACATAACTTTCATAAAGCTAATTACGATAATATACATTTTGACCTGAGTAAAATTGGCTGGAACTTGGAACTATCTAACCTTGACCCTGATCAAGCTGTCAACGTCTTTTATGAGAAATTATACGGTATTATCAAGTCACATGTTCCGCTTCCGGTCTGTGTGGTGCCGGGCTTAAAGAATAGCACCACCCCATACTTCCCGCCGTGGGTGTCGTAAAAGGCGACTAATGGTCGTACCGGAGAATGGGCAGCAGCGTTCTCTATGCATTCCACCACCATACATTACTGCGATCGCCAACCCGCCTGCCAAGCGTGGCGATTATGGCAAACCTTCTTGGGTTAGGCCTATGTCCAGCAGTGGACGTCTTTCGGCTGAAATGATGAATGATGATGTTCCGCTTACTAGAATAAGAAACCCAAGTTTTCCTGTCTGGTTTACACCCTCTCTCATAAGAATCTTTAAACCAAAAGAACGGGCTTGGGTAAGATGGAAGAAGTAATCAATCTGACTACTTTAAATTTTCTAACTATCGCAAGCTTTTCCACGGAGAGTCATTTAAATGTTATCGAAAGTACATTGATTCGGTCGAAGACAGAATTCCTAAGAACATAAAGCATTTCTGGTCCTACATCTCATCTAGAAAAGGAAAAGCTAACTATCCGGCTAGTATGTATCCCACCAAAAACATCATCATCATCTGCCTAGCCTTTTCCCAACTATGTTGGGGTCGGCTTCCAGTCTAACCGGATGCAGCTGAATAATAATAATAATCCCACCAAAAACATATAATGTTGAAAAAGAAGGCCAACTTCCTTACTTCATGTAGATGTTTGACCAGCAAAAGAGTTGAAATCGAAACCAACGCCAAGTTTTAAACCATTTTCTTTGCACCGGCCCATACTAAAATATCATTGCACCGGCCTTATTTTGCAATTCTGTTGTAAGTAATTTGTGTTGGAAACTTTTTAGATATGAATACAATAATATTGTTCCATTTAAACTTGGCGGGTTTTCGTTGTGTTATAGTTATTTTTCATGCATATTATTTTATGGTTTTCTGAAAACCCACCAAGTTTAAATGGAACAATATTATTGTATTCATATCTAAAAAGTTTCAAACACAAATTACTTACAACCACTGACCTCTATAATACAAGTGTATTATAGAGGTCAGTGCTTACAACAGAATTGTAAAATAAGGCCGGTGCAAAGAAAATGGTTTAAAACTTGGCGTTGGTTTCGATTTCAACTCTTTTGCTGGTCAAACATCTACATGAAGTAAGGAAGTTGGCCTTCTTTTTCAACATTATATGTTTTTGGTGGGATTTCATTTCTTTTTGCCAAGTGGGTAGATACACGTGTTGGATTAAATTGTATAGCCAAGGTTTTCTTTTTTTTTTGATAATTGTGGTTTTTTATTATTTTTTCTCTTACGAGGTGTTTTTTAGGGTTCCATACCCAAAGGGTAAAAACGGAACTATATTACTAAGACTTCGCTGTCTGTGCGTCTGTCCGTCTGTTCGTCTGTCTGTCTGTCACCAGGCTGTATCCCAAGAACCGCGATAGCTAGACAGTTGAAATTTTCACAAATTATGTATTTCTGTTGCCGCTATAAAACTGGTAAAGTGACTAGATGACAATAACTTAAAAATTAACCTGACTAAAACTAAATTAATACATTTTAGTCAACGTATCAATAATAAGAGTAATTTAAATATACACTACAAGGACCAGCCTATAGAAGAGGTAGAAACAACAAAATTTTTAGGGCTCCACATTGACAAAAAACTGAACTGGAAAACCCATATCGAAATCTTGTGCAAGAAAATCAGTAAATCTGCCTATGCTCTGCACACATTGTCGTCTATAATGGGTGTGGATGCATTACTTACAGCCTACTATGGTTTAGCAGAATCTCATCTACGCTATGGTGTAATTTTTTGGGGCAACTCAACAGAAAAAGACACGGTGTTCAAGCCTCAAAAGAGATGCGTTCGTTCAATATTTAGAATTAAACCTACTGATAGTTGCGTGCCTTACTTTAAAATATATGAAATACTTACTTTGCCATGTCTGTATGTTTTAGAAGTAGCTGTTTTTGTTAAAACAAATCCACACCGATTTAAACAACTAAATGAAGTAGTCCCACGTAATAGGCGCGACAGCAGCAGGATATGCTCTCATACTGCGAGAACAACCCTCATGCGCAAAAGTGTTTTCTGTATCGCTCCTAACATATTTAATAAATTACCTAAAAGTTGGAGAGAACTGCCCTTTTCACATTTCAAAAATAAGCTGAGAATTTTTTTAGTTAGTAAAGTGTATTACAATGTTGTAGATTTTTTAAATGAAAAGGACTTTTCTATCCCGACGTCTAATAATGAATAATAATATAATTCTTTTAATACAGTTAAAAATAACAATTGAATAATGTAAATTTTAAATCAATTGACTTTTGAATTATTCTTTTTGACTGCATAGTAAGTAATATTCTTGACATAATTTAATTTATCTTGACTGTAATATACTTATACTATGTATAGATAATATACTATAATATATTGACATCAATTATTGTTTATTTGTTTTGTATTTTGTAATGGAATTTAGAAAGATTTTAAGTAAAATGCAATCAAATGTAATTTTTATACCTACAAAATTTGTACGCCGTTATTGGCAAAACATGGACGCTCACAACATCTATTAATTCAATACCTTGCATGTCTGATTAGTCAGTTTATGTAAACGCATGTTTGACAAATAAATTATCTTTATCTTTTATCTTTTATAACAATAAATACTAAAAACAAAATAAATATTTAAGGGGGGCTCCCATACAACAAACGCGATTTTTTTGCCCTTTTTTTGCTCGATATCAAAAATGGCAACAGGTAGGCACTTGAAATATTCACAAAATACTCAGTTGTATTTTAACTTTAATAATAAATAATAAAATTAAAATAAAATAAATATTTAAGGGGGGCTCCCATACAACAGACATGTTTTTTTTTTAGGCGTTTTTGCCTTGTGGTACAGAACCCTTCTTGTGCGAGTCCGACTCGCACTTGGCCAGTTTTTTATTAAATGATGAGCCCGCTGCAGTCTGAACTGCGGCAATGTTTGGACGTATAGACCATTCCCTATCAGCTGTTTTTTTTAAACTTATTCTTTTTCACACATATGTTTTTTAAATCCGGTCTATAGAGCGACCTTATTCTGTTGTACTCAACAATAGCACTTTCTTGTGCTTTGATCTGGCTAGGATCGATATTTATTAAATGGTCACCACTAAAAATTTTTACCCTAGATAATGGTACGTAGGCTTGACCACAAGTGAATATAGAAGAACCAATATCAATTAAAGCATTGTCCAAGCTCAAACCTTGACTCTTATGAATGGTGATTGCGTAAGCTAAACATAATATCGGAAACTGCTCCCGGTAAACAAAAGCACGCCTCAAAACTTCAAGTTACAATTTGAAATATTAATGATATTAGTTTTACTTTATAAAAATATACTTTTAGAAATAGAAATATAAATCTGCTTAACAAAACGATTTAAAAGGGGTTAAATAAGTATTCTTAAAAAATATTTTGCGTTTATATCTTATGATATACGTCATTTGACATGTTTTAAGGTTTTTAATAATTTATCTTTCTAAAAAGTCTCATACTTACCTAAAAATTAAGCTTATTTTTTTTTAATACGGAACAGGGTTTACAGAATGTGTGATAGCCGAACTCACACTTGACAGCATTTTTATTTTTACTTTAACTTCGTGCAAAATTACAAGTTTCTAGGCCGACTATAAAAAAAATTGAATACCTACGGAACCCTCTGTGCGCGAGCCAAACTCACACTTGACCGCTTTTAAACATTTTCTTTTAGTTTCATGGTAATGTCCAGTTCCTGCTTGAAAAAAAATCATACGGGACCCTCTGCATGCGAGCCAAACTCACATTTGACCTCTTTTTAATTTTTCCTTTAGTTTCATGCTAATGTCTAGCTTCGTGCCAAATTTCAAGTTTCTAGGCCTGCTAGAAGTCCCTAAACATTTTGATTAACTCTAAGTGTGTGAGTCAGTCAGTCAGTCAGTCAGTCACTCAGTCAGTCAGTCAGTCAGTGCCACTTTAGCTATTTTGAAAAGTCCATAACTTTGAACCTATTAAAGCTACAGTTATGAAATTTGGTATTCGAACTAACAGCAGTCATGGTATTATGTATGTGAAGTTTGATTCGATTTCGTATGACAAATAGTTAGATACAGGGTGGTCAAAAGTAGCTCGAAGCGGTTCGGGTAAATAGTGCACGGCGTACGTGCGGCCACTTGCTGGAAATTGGCCTGCGCACTGCCGTGCGCTTCGATTTCAGAAATGTTTCTTCAGATGACCCTATACACATTTGCAATCTATTTTCATCTTTCTTTTCTTCTGTCTACGAACTCTCCTTTGGATCCTGTTAAATGGCAACCACCTGGTCACTATGTAAATGGCTTTTTTTTTTTATTGGGTGGGAAGTCATCAAATGACCCCTTCCGATCTGGGCGGAGCGGAAAGGAGTGTCAGACTCTTACTGACTAACCCACCCGTGTTCCGTCAGTTGCCTGAGCCAGGAACCACGGTATGTCTTTCGAACAACCTGCGACCCTGGCGGGCATCGGCCCTAGCGTACCCCGTCAGTTGGTGCTGACATCTCCTTAAGGCGCACGTGGAACACAACGCGCCGTCGACCTGCCCGGACGGCGAGCTGCCCGTTGCTCGTCGTCCGCAAGCCTGCGCCTACGGTGGCCGGGAATCGGCTATCGATTCCCGACGCCCAGGACGTCTCCTGCGGCGGCTAGGGGCGTGAGGGCGCAAGGATTGTCTCTCCCTCACGCGCTCCGCCTCCTCCTACGCGAGCATCACTGCTTCGCAGAAGAAGGCGACAGCCTCTCATGCACTCTCGCTCCGTACCACGGCCCGGACTAGGGCCGGACGCGAGAGATCGTCGCCGCCGATCGCCGCCGTTAGGACACGGCGGTACTCTGCCCAAGCTGGGCAGATCTCCACCGTATGCTCCACCGTATCCTCCGGACGATCCACACAATGGTGACACCCGGGCGTTTCCTCCCGCCTTATTCTGAACAGGAACCTCCCGAAGCGGCCGTGCCCGGTGAGGACCTGCGTTAGGCGGAAGGTGAGGACGCCGTGGCGCCTCCCTAGCCACTCCTCAAAGAGGGGACTTATCGCCGCAATTGTGGCGTGCCCAGTACTGGGTTGCGACAGTCGCACTCTCCATGTCGCCATGAGATCCCTCCGGAGCTCTGTCCGCTGCGCCGCGATTTCTCGCGGTAGCGGAGTTACGCCCAGGCGTTTTACCTCCTCTCGCCACTCCCATAATTATGTGGGCCAGATCCCATGGCGGCAATCCTTCAAGGAGGCTTGCTGCTTCCCCGCAGATCGTGTGGTAACCCTGGACTAGCCGGACGGCCATGACCCTCTGCGACGCGTTCAACCGCCGCGTGCCGGGCTGGTCGCCGCCTCAGCGCCTACACCGGTGCCCCGTAAAGGGCCATGGACCGCACGACCCCCGCGTAGAGCCTCCGGCAGGAGGCGTTTGGACTCCCTAGATTGGGCAGGAGCCGCTTCAACGCAGCCCCGGCCCGCTCCAGTCTGGGAGCCAAACGTCTGAAGTGCTCCACGAAATTCCAGCGGCTGTCTATGCAAATGGCTCGTCTTGCATTGCCGATATAATATGTTTATCCACGGAAGTTGTACGCGCTGCTTTAAGATCTTTAGATTTCTCTAAAGGGGCCGGACCTGACGGCTTACCGCCTAACTTTTTCATAAAAACACGTGATAGCTTGTGTACTGCTTTACATATAATTTTTAATAAATGTTTACGTGAGGGTGTTTTTCCCGTAATTTGGGAACGTGCGTTTATAACCCCTGTTTAAAAGACTGGTGACAAGAACAACGTAGAGAATTATCGCCCCATCTCTATCCTCTCTACTTTGTCCAAGGTCTTTGAGAGTCTTATGTATGACGCCGTGTCCCCCGCATTCATCAGCTTATTTTACCAGAGCAACACGGTTTGGTCAAACGTCGTTCAACCGCAACTAATCTGTTAGTATTTAGTTTACCAACTACGTATTTGATAAAAAAGTAATTGAAATAAATTAAACCGACTTCAAAAAGAAATTAACTCAAAATTATGAAATAACTTTAATTTCGGAAGTCGGTGTCTTGGGATCTGGATTTTAGTTTTAGTTTTTTGCCATCGACTTCCGAAATTAAAGTTATTTCATAATTTTGAGTTCATTTCTTTTTGAAGTCGGTTTAATTTTTTTTAATTACTTTTTTATTTCGTAATTTTTAGTTTAAAGTAAAAACTGGAATATTTGTTTGTAATAAGTAGATAATAGTATTGTTGTAAATATTGCACTAGAATTTGACCAAGATTTGAGATGATTTTAGACCCTCTTCTCTTCATTTTTATTAATGACATTAAACAATGTTTTATCAACTCAAAGTTTTTAATGTATGCGGATGATATAAAAATTTACAGATCTTGCAAGAATATACAAAACTGTCTACTTCTTCAAATGGACCTAGATAGATTATATACATACTGTAACAACAACGAGCTCTTTCTTAGTCATTTCATTTATTCATAAAACAATTTACATTGTGTTGAATATAATATACACATGCAATTTAAATACAAATACAAAGAACTATGAATGATTAATCCAAGTGAAATTCAAAAGTGCCAAACTGTTTTAAATAATTATAATGTCAAACAGTTTTAAATATAATGTCAAACAGGTTTAAATATGATGTCAAACAGTTTTCAATGTAATGTCAAACAGTTTTAAATATAATGCAAAATTTCTAGTATTACTTTACCGGCTTTCATATCTTCGGTCCACGGCACTGATAAATTAATCAGGAAAATCCTAGCCTCCACACTGATTAATTCTGATGTGACGTGTTTCCCCGAGGCTATGGATGCCTGGAGACTCGCTTGCCCAAATACAGATCCACCCGACAATCCATCTTCCCAGAGACGGTGGGATGAGCCGCTCTGCAGAGTAGTACAGAACAATTTATACTTGACTCGTCTGGTACTACTGCGGAACGTGCGCGCCTGCTGGCTGTGGGTAGGTGGGAGTCGGGTCTTTGGCTTCATGCACTACCTTCGTCGAACATAGGCACTTTGTTCGACGACACTACTTTTTGCCTCGCTGCTTCCCTACGACTAGGCACTCCTTGTTGTTCTCCCCGTCGCTGTTTCTGTGGCGAAGATGTCAACAGCCTCGGACACCACGGCCTGTCTTGCAGCCGAAGTGCGGGTCACGCGAACATTAATGACATCATCCGACGAGCTCTTGTCACCGTCGGCGTTCCAGCTGTATTAGAACCCAATTGCTTGGCACTCGACGATGGCAAGAGACCGGACGGTATGTCTTTATTTCCATGGAAGGTGGGTAGGCCTTTAGTGTGAGACGCTACGTGTGACGATACTCTTGCGCCATCCCATCTTCCTGGCTCGGCATGCTGTGCTGGCGCTGCTGCACCTGCGGAAAACCTCAAGCGGCGAAAATATAATAACCTCATCGGAAATTATATTTTCAAGTTTGGCCCAGTTTAGCCCATATTTGGCCCAAGGGCCATGGGGTCCGAGAGCTCATGGTCTTTGTAAAGAACTTTCAAAATGGCTGGTTGACATTTCCGGTGACCCAAGGGCTGGCTTTTACCTTGGCCTGAGGCTAAGCATCGCCATACAACGTGGTAATGCCGCCAGTCTCTTGGGTACATTACCAGGCGACAGAGATGCGGATGAGTTTTTCGACGCTATTTTCTAGTTTCTGTATAGTTTTAGTTATGTTAGAATTTAATTTTGTTATTTTTACCTGTCTAAATAAATATAAATGTCAAAAGATTCTAGAATATTATTATGTTTAGATTATTCATTTTTTACTGTGTGACATTACTTCCGATATATTATATACTTACAGACATTTTTTCTAATAAAAAGGCTTTCAATTTTGTTTTAAACAAGTGGGCATTATAAATCAAGATCTTTTGCTCAGGAGGCAACCCATGAGTTGACCAAAAAGAGAATTAAAATAAATTTTAATTATTCAATTAATTACGCACTTTTAAATGTAGTTAGTTTTGTTCGTGACTTAGGTGTCACACTGGATGCCAATTTGCACTGCGACAAACACGTTGACAATATAGTAAACAAGGCGTATCGGATGTATGGTTCGTTATGAGATCGTCTCGTGACTTTGTACGGCCCTCTACGTGCTTACTGCTTTATAAGACTTTGGTACGATCCCAGTTAGAATAATGCCGTCCCGATCTGGAACCCTTTCTACGACAAATAGGTACGGTACTAGAATTGAAAGGGTACAGAAGAAGTTCTTACGATCTAGCTGTTGTACCCAGAAGTGTTATTCGAAGGGGCGTGCGCGTCCCTCAACTATTCCATACAGACATATGCAGGACTAACGCTGGGGAACGTGCACCTCTTCGTCGCCTTGTTGATTCTTACAAGTTACAACACGCATTTTATGAAACTGGATATATTTTGTCTATCTAAGCAATCATTTAAGAATGGCTCTGGATATTTTGTTTAGCGAGTATTTTAAGTTAGACTAAGTTAAGCTAATTAACACAGCAATATTATTGTGGCAGCGACTATTGTTTTAATTTTCTCTTTCTTTTGTATGTCTTTAGCACTTCTAACCTTTAGTTAAAACGTGGACAATGGTGTGGGTTACATGTTTGTTAATCTTATTTTAGTATTTTTCTGTATTTTAAAGAAATAAATAACCCCACCGCCGTATCTCTACGTTGACGTCGGTGGGGCTTGCGCGCTCCGAACTCTAGGCCTGTGCCGGAAGAGTTTACTTTGCCGGAACAGGTCTAGAGTGAGGAACCAGACCAAGCGAGATACAGAAACCCGCAGGGCAGCATGTGGCGAGCTGTTGGACAGTAGCGACCCCACGGACCCTATTTACCGGGAGAAGTCTTGTTCCCCACCTCTGGCTTGCCTTTGTTGGCCGGCTGGAGTGAACAATGACGGGGAACAGAGCTCCCACCTCATTCTTGCCTTTGTTGGCCGGCTTGAGTGGAGATTCGCAAGAGCAAACGTGCTCGGAGGAAGGAAGTATTCCAGTAAGATGCTGGTAGGGATTGTCCTGATAGCCGTGGAATACCTCTCCACTCCACATAAGCACCTCAGGACATGTTGCCCCTTGTCGCTACGACACTATGTGCTAACGGTCTTTTTCGTGGGCGCATTATTGAGTGTGCAAGTCACCCCCTTCCATTTTATCTGTGTAATTTATATAAAACATTGGTCAGGCAGGGGCTATAGATTTTCCATAGTCCTAAAAAACTAGTTCAACCCATAATCCAATATGTTTGATTCCATATCTTGCGATAGTTCTACATCAACCGGGGGTTGTCCTTGGGTGCATAATGCGAACCGGGATAGTCGTCGGTTGGTGCCTCATTTCATTAAAAACGTCCAACGGGCCTCTGCGAGTTGCCTTCGGCCCCTCGTACGCCTTCCAAAGGTCCGGGACCCCAGGGACTCGAGAAATATCAAAAGAGGAAAAATAAATAAATATGTGAACATACATACGTGTCGAATTGATAATCTCTCTCTGGCTGTTTGTGTATGTGAGTTTAAATGTTTGTAAACGCACCCACAATACAGGAGAGATTCCTAGTGTGGAGCAACGTTTTTTTTTTAAAACAAAAGAAAAACAAAAAAAAACAAAACCTCCTTTTTTTGAAGTCGGTAAAAAACCATAGATAGGTACCTATAGATATTATATTAGTTAGTTTTTAGGGTTCCGTATCCGTAGCCAAATGGCAAAAAAGTGGCAAAGTGCGAGTCGGACTCGCCCATGAAGGGTTCCGTAGCAGCAAGTGTTCACGGCTTATGCATAAGGTTTATGTTTATGAAATTAAATGTTTTTTTTAGTAATATTTGAGTTGATTAATGAAAGGTAAATTGCGGTTTACGATAAATCGTATACCGCAATTTACCTTTCGTACGTCGTTTACGTCATAAATGACGTATTAAAAAAACTACTTACTAGATCTCGTTCAAACCAATTTTCGGTGCAGGTTTTTTTTTTTTGTTTTATCATTCTCTTATTTTAGAAATTACGGGGGGGGGGGGGGACACATTTTACCACTTTGGAAGTGTCTCTTGCGCAAACTACGGTATTCTGTTGTGGGGAAATGCCGCCGATATTCAGACAATTTTTATTTTACAAAAAAGGGCAATTCGTTCAATTTATATATTAAGTCCCAGACACAAATTTAAAGAGATTAATATAATGACTGTGCCATCTCAGTACATTTATGATAATCTTTTATAAGCACAATTGCACATAAAAATATTAATCTGTTTAAAAAATACAGCGATATCCATAACATAAATACTAGGAACAAACACACAACAAGGCTCAAGAAAATAGGTGGCTCGTTTAGATGCCAATGTATACGTTTTTATAATAGACTTCCTAGCCACATTCAAGAACTACTTAAGCCTTAATAAATTCAAATCTTTTATAAAGCGAAAACTATGCCAGAATAGTACATTATGATACATGTGTGCTATGTTGATCATTATGCTCGAGGCGGTATTATTCGCGCGAGCCGCAGGCGAGTGCGATAAGAAAGTCGAGAGTCTAATGATCAATGCACACGCGTTTCATAATACGTTTTTCAACACACTTGCGAGGAAAAAAACAGACCTGTATTGCTAAATATTAACTTGTTTGGAAAATGGCGCGCTAGTTTTGTTTTTCCCCTCGCCGTGCTAACAAGCACTAGCGATGCGCGAGCAGGTGTAAATAAAAGCACCACAGACTTCTTAGTCATACTACGTAAAAAGCACTGAATCTCATTTTAAATATATTGGTCTGTGGCACTGACAAAACCTCTAAACAGCCTATAGAAAAAATATAATAAACACAAAATAATGTGTAGACTTATCGTAGTGGCGTCGTATGTCAAATTGTAGATTAGTTAGTATGGAATTAAAAAGTACTATTGGCATAGAGAAATATACATTAGTTCAGTGAGAATCCGCAATAATATTAGAACGCCAGTCAGGGTCTTTTTAGTTTGGTTTCGGAAGGGACCACAGACAATTTAAGGTGGATAATTAAAATTTTCTTACGTTTTTTTGTAATTTGTTGTGTAATATTTATTTACCTTAAGGCGAAAGCGCCAGGGTAGCCCGCGAAATTCATTTTTTTTACGTTTTTTGCAATTTGCTGGTCAGTATTAGTAACGTACAACGTTGATTAAAATATGATTTGCGACCGTAACAAATATGTATTTACAGAATTATAATCATTAAAGTCATCAACACAACTCTCTAAGACCAAGTAATCCCCAAGAAAGACTTTGTCATGAAATCTTGACATTTAGGGATTATACTAACTTAACAAGTTGTATTACTGATTGTAATGATTATAATTCTGTAAATACATATTTGTTACGACCGCGAATCATATTTTAATCAACGTATAACTTAATACTGACCAGCAAATTGCAAAAAACGTAAGAAAATTTGAATTTCGCGGGCTACCTTAGCGCTTCCCCCTTAAGGTGAATGTGCAGGGACCACGGACAATTTAAGGTGAATGCGCAGTGGTAGACCGCGAAATTGAAATTTTCTTAGGTTTTTTGCAATTTTCAGATCAGTGTCAGGTTGTATCTTGATCAAAATATGATTTGCGACTTTGTCGCGGTTTTGTCAGTGCCATAGATTAATATATTTAAAATGAGAGTCAGCGCTTTTATTTACACCTGCGCGCGCATCGCTAGTGCTGGCTAGCACTGCGCGCGAAAAAACAAAACCAGCGCACCATTTTCCATACAAGTTAATATTTAACAATACAAGTTTGTTTTTTTCTCGCAAGTGTAATGAAAAACATCGTATGAAACGCGTGTGCATTGATCATTAGACACTCGGCTTTCTTATCTATTAATACCGTAGCACACATGTGTCATAATTGCTATTATCTACACGCATGATATAAATCCTCTATTTAAAGTTACTGAAACAGTTAGGTTATTGCCAACATTAAAAAAACAACCAGGGCCTCAAGTCAGCTATTACAATAGTGTCAGAATAGTTTATCATTGATTTCATAATTGTTGATTTTGACAAGTTTGTTAATCTACTAATATAATGTCGTCATTATGACTTTCCAATGGTCAAGCACTGACACTCCATTGAAAGAAATGGCATAGAATGGTAATCTCGTACATAATGAAAAATGAATTACTGACTTAGGCGGTAATCTGCTAAAATTTTGACAGTTCCTTTGATCAGTGACCGTCATTGTGCAATGTGCAGTCATTGCTTTTAGTTCGTTACGAGTATCGTATAATTTCTGTGCCATTGACCGACCAATGATCAACCATTATGAATTTAACAGATTACGAATTTTTAGCAAAATGACAATGGGATGGTGGTGGGATCGTGTTGGAATGACGAATTTATAAAAGTAGCAGACTTGGGCCCATCGTAGCCATAATATCATCCAAACGAGTGTTATAATGTTGTACTCTATGCAACTCCTTTTCAAAAAAGAACATTGTCATGCACGCGCGTTTCACCACCACAGCGCCGTAATTTAAAACAAAACCGGGCAAGAGCGAGTCGTACTCGCGCACCAAAGGTTCCGTACCATCATAATTATTATGTTTTTAAATTTTCATCGGCGAGGCCTATATTCGTCAGAGAATTTTAACAGTGTGCACTGCGGTGTAGAATATTGCAGTTTTAGGTCAGCGCCATCTCTTGACCGATAGTGGAACTAGTGTTACTTTTGTTGATGATTTCTGAGAAAGTGTGCTATTTAGAGACTTCATTTTATTTTTACTGTAATCTTTACATAAACTTCTATCACATTGAATAATTTCAGATTTTTCTCTTTGCAAACTTCGAAGATAAGGGGGGGGATGGTATTTTTTTTTTTACATTTTTCATCAAAGTCGAAAACTCTGCGTCCTAAAAGAAGAAAAAATGTTTGAGAATGTGCAAACTGGGCTCTTTCATATGATACCCCACATGCCTTAGTAGGGGTGCGCCAAAGTTTACCTAAATTTTCAGCTCCGAAAATTGGAAATCCGAAAATGTTCTTCCTAAAATTTTTCATCCTAACAATCACAATTCCTAACTACTCTGTCTCTAATGTTCATAATTCGAAGCATTCAACTTCATAATGTCAGTAGCAATAAACATCTATCATACTTTTTTTTGTTTTCCTATATTTTCTCAACATAACCATCTTTTACACTATTATTCAAAGTCATATCTTTTTTGTTTAGATTTCTTTTTATAGATTTTTTTTGTTCAGGTTTTATTTATAGCGGTAACCAACATAATATACAAAAGTAACACATTTGTAATGACAACTTAGGATGCAAGAGCGAGCGAAGCGAGCTCGGGACTTGGGGCACCCCGACTCGGACAGGTTAGGTTCGAAGGGGATGACGGGGGCTCGAGTGAGCGAGCAAAGCGAGCGAACGAGCCCCCGTCATCCCCTTCGTGTTAGGTTCCTTTAAACCCTGTAGACAGAAATATGGGCCCCGCGAAGCGGGGCTCCGTCGACTACGCCTAAGCACATATTTTTGTAGATAAAAAAAAAACTTTGGGATTTCTTTTCTCGGCCACTATGATTTTGCGAACTTTGCGGTTTTCAAATATACACTAGAAAGAGTCTATTCTATCCAAAAAAAAAAAAACTACTATCAAAAAGCGCCGGGTGTGGAAGTACAGTGGTCGCATAGACACAACTCAGTACGTTATGTAAAGCATACCTCCAAATAATAATCATACCCTCAAATTAAAACTATAAATATCATCTTCTAATATTATGGTAATTATGTTTAGGGATAAAAGCATTATGATAAAAAAAGTTATTCAAAAAAATAAAAAAACCCGACTGCGGTAAAAAACTGAAAAGTTAAAAACAAGCCCATTTTAAATTAAATAAAAGTTGGAAGCAGGCGGGACCCATTTGAATTTGAAAATATAGTAAAAATGATTATATGGGTCCCGCCTGCTTCGAACTTTTATTTAATTTAAAATGGGCTTGTTTTTAACTTTTCAGTTTTTTACCGCAGTCGGGTTTTTTTATTTTTTTGAATAACTTTTTTTATTTCCAGCTTTTTAGTTTACAAAATAAATGTGAAAGATTTCGCAGACGATTTAGCTCTTGGTACGCGTTTTATGACGATTTGTCACTTCGAATTACTTTTAACCATGTAAGTTGTATATATTTTTGTAATCACCTTTAAAAACCCTTTATTTTGATACCCCACTCGATAGGTTTCGAGAAAAATATTTTTTTTTGAAGACATAATATTGCGCCAAAAATCGGCCATTTTATATTTTTTCAATTTTGATATACCCAGTGACACTCGCGCCACCAAGACAAATCTAAAGACGTATAATTTATCAAAATCCGTTCATTCGTTTAGAAGTTATGAGGGAACAAAGAAACGGACATACATACATACATACAGGTCAAACACATAACCCTCCTTTTGGGCTTCGCCGCAGTCGGGTAAAAACAGTAGGAGTTTAAATATATTTACATTAATGATATTATTAATTACAATTTTCGGAAACATGAGTGTTATGATTATGAACATCGCCGGTAGCACTACAAATAGTATGAATGAAACTTTTAGGATGAAAAATTTTAGGAAGACTGATCATTCGGATTTCAAATCATTAGGAAGAACAATTTCGGGTAAAGAACTTTAGGTGAGCCAATATGGACCCGTCGGGTGCTGCCGAACGGCGGCCGCGGGCGTGGGATGTGAGCCAGCGCAGCGCAGGAGATACTTGAGCTAGTACCAGTAGACGTGCCAAATGCGCGTGGGAGCTGTAATTGTCTACTTGCTGACACTCGTACGTACATTCCCCGCAGGAGAGGCACTCGACGCGCCCTCACTCCCCTCCCCCGCCTGCGCGCTGCCCCTTCGCTCCTCGCAGATGACCCTGTTGGGTACGATAACGCACTTAACAAGCCGGAGCGCGTACACGTGGCACTCGCAAACATTTTGTCGTGCTACTGATTTACGTCTGCTGAGTGCCGTCTGCGCATGTCGCATTGCATCGTTGAAGCAAATACATTACTGCTATAAAGGCATGTTCATACATATCTGGCCTGTTCCAAAAGTAACCCTAGTAAACCCAACCACAAATGGTGTTATTTGCTGACGATGCTTCCTTGATTTTTATTGACGTGCATCAAATCTTGACGACGTAAATAAAACGCCCTAGTGCAGATCCAAAATTTAATTAAATAGGAAATAAAAAAAGTAATTTAAATAAAAAATAAAAAAACCCGACTGCGAAACTGAAAAGCTACAAACAAGCCCATTTTAAATTAAATAAAAGTTGGAAGCAGACGGGACCCATACCATTTTTATTATATTTTCAAATTCAAATGGGTTACTTTTTAGGGTTCCGTTGCCAAATGGCAAAAAACGGAACCCTTATAGATTCGTCATGTCTGTCTGTCTGTCTGTCCGTCTGTCTGTCTGTCTGTCCGTCCGTATGTCACAGCCACTTTTCTCCGAAACTATAAGAACTATACTGTTGAAACTTGGTAAGTAGATGTATTCCGTGAACCGCATTAAGATTTTCACACAAAAATAGAAAAAAAACGTTCCCCATACTTAGAACTGAAACTATTTTTTTTTTCGTCAAATCCATACGTGTGAGGTATCTATGGATAGGTCTTCAAAAATGATATTGAGGTTTCTAAAATCATTTTTTTCTAAACTGAATAGTTTGCGCGAGAGACACTTCCAAAGTGGTAAAATGTGTGTCCCCCCCTGTAACTTCTAAAATAAGAGAATGATAAAACTAAAAAAAATATATGATGTACAATACCATGTAAACTTCCACCGAAAATTGGTTTGAACGAGATCTAGTAAGTAGTTTTTTTTTAATACGTCATAAATCGTAAACCTCAATTTACCTTTTATTCAACCAACTCAAATATAAAAAAACATTTAATTTCATAAACATAAACCTTATACATAAACCCGGATGTTACGGAACCCTCGGTGAGCGAGTCCGACTCGCTCTTGCCCGTTTTTTTTTATTTCCAGCTTTTTAGTTTACAAATGTGAAAGACTTCGCAAACGATTTAGTTCTTGCTAGGTACGTGTTTTTTACGATTTGTCACTTCGAATTACTTTTAACCATACAAGTTATATATATTTTTACCCGACTGCGTCAGAAGGAGGGTTATGTTTTTCGAGTGTATATAAGTATGTATTGCAGCATTAACAAATCCTGCATTATTTTTTTTTCCGTCAGCAAGCCTTCTTGGAGTTGATATTCAACCTCGTTTTTAATACAGGCCATGTATTACTTAGTTTTTTTCATATTACGAATCGTTGATACGTCAGATGGCATTTTTTATGGTGCTAAGCTTCACTTGAAAGAAATCTGTTGACGTGAAAAATTTTTTTTTTTCTTCTCGATATAAACGCCTAAATCTCTGATATTTATTTATCTGAAAGTGTTTTTGTATTGAAATCATGGTGCGTATTTACTATTTTTTGGGTTATTCATTGTTTTATTTTTTTCATGTCGCAATATTTTTAATCGCTTTCGTTCTTTACTAAAGGTTCCTCGCTAGAAGACGTTTTTGAAAGAGTCTCCACTGCTGATGGAAAATTAAAAGTTTTTTTCTCCTTCATTGGTTAAGGCCCGAACTGACAGCAAGCCGATACACTCGGTTCCTCCCCAGTACCCAGTCGCTTGCCAATAAGTTATCCTGAAATTCCCCGGAGCAACAGCCGATTCGAAGGTACCGACACGGACGAGCAGAGCCGTGCTGAGCCGGATTCGCCGGTTGTGTTCGCCAACGGACAGGAGCCTGCGTTAAACAGATATTTTTATTTCTCCCCTATTCTTGTATTACCTAGTATGGTCTAGGTAGTTTGATTTTTTTATTTTAACTGAAATACGGCGGGTGTGATACTTTACCTATTTTTGCGGACCTTTTTAAGCACGCGTACGGATTAAAATTGATTGCAATCACGTTTTAAATTCGTCGCGTTTTCAAATTTTAATTTTTTTGTTACAATCCCTAGGTATACCTTCTTTTTAACCGACTTCTAAAAAGGAGGAGGTTCTCAATTCGGATGTTTGTATTTTTTTTTTTTTTTATGTTTGTTCGCGCATTACTCCGTCGCTTGCCAACCGATTTGAAAAATTCTTTTTTTGTTGGAAAGGGTATACTTTCCAAATGGTCCCATGAAAATTTTATCGAAATCGGACAAGCGGTTTTTGAAAAATCAACAACAACAAAAATCTAAAAAATTATCTACATTGTCTACATTAACGATCTTTTCGTTTACTCTGCATATGGTATGTATGGTGAAATGGAGCTGATGGTGACTTCTCAATCAGCTCCAGTTCTCCTAGTTCTTATTAGGGGAACTCCTCAACAATTAACCTAGCTGCATCGGGTAAAGCAATATTTTGAAAAAGGTGATGAGCAGTTGACATTAGGCTATTGTAACTTAGATAAATTACAAACTGACCCACTAAAAAGTGAAAAATAAAAACTTTTTTACAAAAAAAAACAACCGACTTTCAAAAAACACTATAAAGTGAAAAATAACTTTAATTTCGGAAGTCGGTGGCACAAAACTAAAATACAAATCCAAAGACACCGACTTCCGAAATTAAAGTTATTTTTCACTTTATAGTGTTTTTTGAAAGTCGGTTGTTTTTTTTTTTGTAAATAAGTTTTATATAACCAATTTTCACGTCACGGGTTCTCAAAATATTTTGTCATCATTTTTACCTGTACCTATATTTTTATCCTTTTTTTATAATCAATATTTGGATTTTAAAGACAAATTATATTTCGTCGCTTCATTCTTCAGATACAAATAACCATGTAGTGCCTTTATTCTACAAGGCTCTATTCGCACGTTTAAAGAATCGACTTTTAGTCGATTGTCATTTTTTTTTTTTTTTTTATCTGTCAACCTCACTAGCGTTCGTGATGTTCGTGCTGTGAACTTTATTCCTTTTTCTTGCGAGGCATCGTTTGCACGTTTGCCTTAGTGAATATTTCGTGTTCAGCAATCGCCATTAAAATGCCGAAAAGAAGAAATCAGGATAAAATTGAACGTTATCTACGTAAAATTCAAAAACTGGAAAATCAACAACAAAGAAAATATAAAAGAATCATTTATTCGTCCTCGGAAGACTCCGATGAAAATTCAGGTTAGTAAATCGTTATTTATAACTGTTAAGTGCGTTGGTGAAAATATTTATGAGAAATATTATCTCGATTACTTATAATGCCTGGAGGTTGACCGTGTGTCATCACGAAGGTAACTTACTATACCTAGAGGTTAACCGCGTGTTAACACAAAGGTAATCCGTAATTGTTAAAAGGACGATTACGTTAAAACAAATAAAATGCCTGGAGGTGGATCGTGTATCCTCACGACGGTTATTAATTATAATACCGCCTTAGCATTGTAATGTTACTTGAGAGATTAACCGAGTGTTAATACAAAGTAAAAAATAAAAATTACGTCTACCCTCAAATTTTTACTCTTATTTTTTATTGTTTTAGACGACACACCTCGTAATGACGCCGATCCAGACCCCATTGGGTTAATAGATCAGACTGGCATGAACGACATGTCGCCCGATGAGGAGACCAAACCTGATGGCGAACAGGAACCAACTCCAGTACCGGAATTGGACCCTAATATTCTCTCCGCCTTAGGTGAGACCATGGAAGAGACGCCAAAGTTTGGACCTAAAATTCATGAAAACCTATCACGGCTTTGGCTACCTATTCTCCGAAAAGGGATGAATAAGGAGACAAAGGAGAGGCTTCACAAAGAGTACCCAATCCCAGAGAATTGCCCCTTATTACAAGCGCCTAAATTAAACCCAGAAATTTCGGCCGCAGTAAATGATGGTACCCGTGTTCGTGACAAAAGAGTAGAAGGAGTACAGCAGCAATTAGGTCACGGAATAGCCGCTCTTAATAAAGGTTTAGACTTGCTTCTTGATGATGGCAAAGACAAAGTTCAAGCCATTAAATTTTTAAGCGACAGCTGTCGCTTGCTATGTGATCTGCACTTCGAAGAATCGGAGGCTAGAAAGAAATTCGTCACTCCGGGCCTAGATAAATCCTTTTTAAATATCATGCAAGATATCGATCGCGATGAAATGCTTTTTGGAAGCCAACTTTCGGAAAAGATAAAGGCCACGAAAGTAATTGAAAAACAGGGCTTGCAAATCAAGAAGCCCGCACCGATTCCCAAAACGCCTTCTACTTCATCCTATCAACCAACATCGAACCGGCCGCGCTCCCAGGGAAACTGGGGAGGCCCTCCTCGCTTTCCGTCGAACAGGGGAGGGAGGGGAGGGCCAAGGAGGACTGCCCCAGCATATCGCAAGCCCCAGACAGGCGCAACTCAACAGAAGTCATCTGTCCAGAGCAAACAGCGTGCGGCAGCTCAACAATAGAGGTACACGCTGGGAGAATACAGCATTTTTATAGTTGTTGGCTTAATATTACTAGTAATCCATTAATTCTTAAGTGGATATCTGAAGGATATTCCATTCCACTTCAAAAAAAAGTGAAACAAGTGTCAGCCATACGTAATTCTGTATCCTCGACCGACCAACCACATAATATGGTAGAAGCTATCAAAAAATTATTAGAGTTAGGAGCTATATCTCCGTGTCACAGATCCAAAAATGATTTTGTTTCCAAAATATTTTTAACTCCTAAACCTAATGGAGGCAAAAGGTTTATTTTAAATTTAAAAGCTTTAAATAAGTTTGTTTCCACTGCACACTTTAAAATGGAGGACCATAGGACTGCAGCTAGACTTGTACCTAAGGATGGTTTCATGGCAAGTATTGACCTAAAGGAAGCATACCTTTTAGTTCCTATTTGCAAAGAACATCGTAAATACTTACGTTTCCATTTTGATCAAACATACGAGTTCAACGCAATGCCCTATGGTTTATCTGTTGCTCCTAGGGTGTTCACGAAGTTAATGAAGGAGGTTGTTAACCATCTAAGACACAGGGGACATAGGTCGGTAATATTTCTCGATGACATTTTTTGCATCGGTAATACTTTTGATGAATGTCGTGACAACGTTAATGAAACACTAACATTGCTCAAATGCTTAGGTTTTGTCATTAATCCCGCCCGTTTGGCCCGTTGGTCTAGTGGTTAGTGGCCCTGACTGCTATGCCGGAGGTCGTGGGTTCGATTCCCACCCAGGACAAATGTTTGTGTGATGAGCATGATCATTTGTTCTGTGTCTGGGTGTAATTTATCTATAATATGTATGTATTTAGAAATATATAAGTATGTTTATCAGTTGTCTAGTACCCATAACACAAGCTCTGCTTAGCTTGGGACTAGACGGCGTTGTGTGATAGTTGTCGAATATATTATTATTATTATAATTACGAAAAAAGCTGTCTTGAACCTCGACAAATTTGTAAGTTTTTAGGTTTTATATTTAACAGCGTCGATATGTCATTAGGCCTGCCAGATGACAAACGAAGAGGGATTATGCAATTGGTCACTAAGTTCTCTTCTCTTCCTACGTGTTCCATTAGGGAACTATCACAGTTGATCGGAGTACTTACTGCAGCTTGCCCTGCAGTTAGATATGGTTGGTTATACACCAAAACTCTCGAACGTCAGAAATATTTAGCCCTTCAAAAGTACGGCGACTTTGAAGCAAAAGTAAGACTGTCGGAAGTCATCTTACCTGACCTAGAATGGTGGAAACGAAACATCAACTTAACATACAACGCGTTGAGAAGAGATGAACAGTTCGACTTAGAAATCTACACGGACGCTTCTAGGACCGGCTGGGGGGCAGTCTGTAACGGTAATCGAGCAAACGGTGGTTGAAAAAAACAGGAATTATCTTTCCACATCAATTACCTCGAACTGCTAGCGATTTTTCTAGGTTTGAAGTGCTTTGCAAGCTTGCATTCTAACTGTTCCATATTGCTGCGCGTGGATAATACAACTGCTATCAGCTATACTAACCGTATGGGAGGAGTTCGGTTCCCACATTTAAATGATCTAACCAAAACAATTTGGCAATGGTGTGAGAAGTGAAATATATTTCTATTTGCGTCGTACATTAATACACATGACAATATAGAAGCCGATGAAGAATCTCGGAAAATTAATGTAGACACAGAATGGGAACTATCTGATTGGGCTTTCCAAACGATAGTTCAGATGTTAGGTAAACCAAAAATCGATCTATTCGCTTCCCGCATCAATGCCAAATGTAGCCAGTACATTTCATGGAGACCGGACCCTGATTCTATAACAGTTGACGCTTTTACAGTTAGTTGGCAATCAACCTTTTTCTATGCTTTTCCACCGTTTGCTTTAATCCTAAAATGTTTGAGAAAAATCATTGACGACTCAGCCACCGGTATCCTAGTATTCCCTTATTGGCCTGGCCAACCTTGGTTTCCATTGCTGAAAAGAATGCTCATGTCAGATATTGTTTTCTTGAATCCTAATAGGGACCTTTTGCATTCAAATTACAGATCTCGTCACCCACTTCACAGCAGCCTTACACTGGGGGCCGCGACGCTCTCAGGGCAGCATTTACGAGACTGAATACCCCGGACGTAGCGTTAGACTTAATGCTAGGCTCCATCTCGGATAATACTATGAAACAATATTCCGTCACTTACAAATATTGGTGGCAATTTTGTCTTGAAAACAAGCTTAATACCTTTGAAGCTTCGCTATCATCAGTCATAACCTTTCTGGTGGATCTCTTTCATAAGGGAGCATCATACGGTGCTATGAATAGCCATCGATCTGCCCTTTCATTACTCCTCGGGAATAACATTGGAGCAGACGAGAGAATAAAACGTCTACTCAAAGGTATTTACAGGCAAAAACCATCTCGTCCCAAATATAATACCACTTGGGACCCAAAAGTACTACTGGACTACGTTTCCCAATGGTACCCCAATACAAATCTTGACCTAATTAGACTAACAAAAAAATTATCAATTTTATTAGCGTTATGTACTTCCCATCGAGTACAAACCTTCTCCCTTATTAGAGTGCAGAATATCAATAGATCCTCCAATGGTATAAAGATAAACATAACTGACATAATTAAGACTTCATCAGCAAATCGAGAACAACCCGTTTTATATTTACCGTATTTCTTAGAAAACCCGAGGATATGCCCTGCAAAGACTCTCGATGATTACCTCGAGGTAACATCTGCTACACGACCCGAAGGAACCGATAGTCTTTTGCTAACCGTTAAAAGACCATATAAAAAAGCATCGTCACAAACTATTAGTAGATGGATCAAGCAGACCCTAGCGGAGGGCGGCGTCGACGTCACAGTATTCAGTGCGCACAGCACGCGCCACGCCTCCACCTCGGCGGCGGCCTCCGCTGGAGTCTGTGTTGACACCATCAGGAAGACGGCTGGCTGGGCTAGCTCGTCTCAGACGTTTGCTCGGTTCTACATATAACCGACCATTAATCGACGATGGAAATTTTGCTCGATCTGTCTGCGCCATCAGTAATTTAGATTTAGAGTAATTTGGATCTAGAGTGATAAATTACTATATTATATAAGTTTAAAACTAATCACATTTAGGTTCTTTTCTGTTGTTTTCTTTTTTCTAATAGGTAATGATTACTTAATTTATCCCCCAAAATTGGGGGAGGCCTATGTCCAGCAGTGGACGTCTATCGGCTGAAACGACGACTTAATTTATAATTATTTATAATTAAGAATAAATTTCTGTTAATAAAATTAAAGTTTTCTACCGATAGTAAAGTAACGTTTTATTTACTAATCTGAGAATCTATCTCTAAACATCTACATGGTTATTTGTATCTGAAGAATGAAGCGACGAAATATAATATAAGATCAAACGAACTTCTTGAAGTGAAGTTCGATCATTATTATATGAGTCGCTTCATTCGAAGATACAAAGTCCTCACCCACCCAAACCCATCGTAGAAAACTGATCTCTAAACAAGAATGAAGTTCACAGCACGAACATCACGAACGCTAGTGAGGTTGACAGATAAAAAAAAAAAAAAAAAAAATAACAATCGACTAAAAGTCGATTCTTTAAACGTGCGAATAGAGCCTTGTAGAATAAAGGCACTACATGGTTATTTGTATCTTCGAATGAAGCGACTCATATAATAATGATCGAACTTCACTTCAAGAAGTTCGTTTGATCTTATATTATACGTATTAGTTAGCGAAAAGTGTTTCTTTCCGTCTATTTTCGCTACAGTATGTATATTTCTTTGGCACGCTCTGTAGCCTAAACGGCTTGATCGATTTCAGCTTGAGAGGTGCCGTTAGATTCGTCTTAATTGTGAGAGTGACACTGGGTATATCAAAATTGTAAAAAATTAAAATGGCCGATTTTTGGCACTATATACGAAATCGAATCAAACTTTACATACATAATACCATGACTGCTGTTAGTTCGAATACCAAATTTCATAACTGTAGCTTTAATAGATTCAAAGTTATGGACTTTTCAAAATAGCTATAGTGGCACTGACTGACTGACTGACTCACTAACTTAGAGTTAATCAAAATGTTTAGGGACTTCTAGCAGGCCTAGAAACTTGAAATTTGGCACGAAGCTAGACATTAGCATGAAACTAAAGGAAAAATTAAAAAAATGGTCAAGTGTGAGTCTGGCTCGCGCATAGAGGGTTCAATATTAAATTTTTATTCTAGCCGGCCTAGAAACTTCTAACCGGCCTAGAAACTTGAAATTTGGCACGAAGCTAGACATTAGCATGAAACTAAAGGAAAAATTAAAAAAATGGTCAAGTGTGAGTCTGGCTCGCGCATAGAGGGTTCAATATTAAATTTTTATTCTAGCCGGCCTAGAAACTTCTAACCGGCCTAGAAACTTGAAATTTGGCACGAAGCTAGACATTAGCATGAAACTAAAGGAAAAATTAAAAAAATGGTCAAGTGTGAGTCTGGCTCGCGCATAGAGGGTTCAATATTAAATTTTTATTCTAGCCGGCCTAGAAACTTCTAACAGGCCTAGAAACTTGAAATTTGGCACGAAGCTAGACATTAGCATGAAACTAAAGGAAAAATTAAAAAAAATGGTCAAGTGTGAGTCTGGCTCGCGCATAGAGGGTTCCGTATTAATTTTTTATTCTAGCCGGCCTAGAAACTTCTAACCGGCCTAGAAACTTGAAATTTGGCACGAAGCTAGACATTAGCATGAAACTAAAGGAAAATTAAAAAAAATGGTCAAGTGTGAGTCTGGCTCGCGCATAGAGGGTTCAATATTAAATTTTTATTCTAGCCGGCCTAGAAACTTCTAACCGGCCTAGAAACTTGAAATTTGGCACGAAGCTAGACATTAGCATGAAACTAAAGGAAAAATTAAAAAAAATGGTCAAGTGTGAGTCTGGCTCGCGCATAGAGGGTTCCGTATTAATTTTTTATTCTAGCCGGCCTAGAACTTCTAACCGGCCTAAAAACTTGAAATTTAGCATGAAGCTAGACATTAGCATGAAACTAAAGGAAAAATTTAAAAGAGGTCAAATGTGAGTTTGGCTCGCATGCAGAGGGTCCCGTATGATTTTTTTTCAAGCTGGAACTGGACATTACCATGAAACTAAAAGAAAAAGCGGTCAAGTGTGAGTTTGGCTCGCGCACAGAGGGTTCCGTAGGTATTAAATTTTTTTTATAGTCGGCCTAGAAACTTGTAATTTTGCACGAAGCTAAAGTAAAAATAAAAATGCGGTCAAGTGTGAGTTCGGCTATCACACATTCTGTAATCCGTGTCCCGTATTAAAAAAAAAGCTTAATTTTTAGGTAAATATGAGACTTTCTTAGAAAGATAAATTATTAAAAACCTTAAAACATGTCAAATGACGTATATCATAAGATATAAACGCAAAATATTTTTTAAGAATACTTATTTAACCCCTTTTAAATCGTTTTGTTAAGCAGATTCATATTTATATTTCTAAAAGTATATTTTTTTAAAGTAAAACTAATATCATTAATATTTCAAATTGTAACTTGAAGTTTTGAGGCGTGCTTTTGTTTACCGGGAGCAGTTTCCGATATTATGTTTAGCTTACGCAATCACCATTCATAAGAGTCAAGGTTTGAGCTTGGACAATGCTTTAATTGATATTGGTTCTTCTATATTCACTTGTGGTCAAGCCTACGTACCATTATCTAGGGTAAAAAATTTTAGTGGTGACCATTTAATAAATATCGATCCTAGCTAGATCAAAGCACAAGAAAGTGCTATTGTTGAGTACAACAGATTAAGGTCGCTCTATAGACCGGATTTAAAAAACATGTGTGAAAAAGAATAAGTTTAAAAAAACAGCTGATAGGGAATGGTCTATACGTCCAAACATTGCCGCAGTTCAGACTGCAGCGGGCTCATCATTTAATAAAAAACTGGCCAACTGCAACAGTCGGACTCGCACAAGAAGGGTTCCGTACCACAAGGCAAAAACGCCGAAAAAAACATGTCTGTTGTATGGGAGCCCCCCTTAAATATTTATTTTATTTTAATTTTATTATTTATTATTAAAGTTAAAATACAACTGAGTTTTTTGTGAATATTTCAAGTGCCTACCTGTTGCCATTTTTGATATCGAGCAAAAAAGGGCAAAAAGATCGCGTTTGTTGTATGGGAGCCCCCCTTAAATATTTATTTTATTTTGTTTTTAGTATTTGTTGTTATAGCGGCAACAGAAATACATAATTTGTGAAAATTTCAACTTCTAGCTATCGCGGTTCTTGGGATACAGCCTGGTGACAGACAGACAGACGGACAGACGCACAGACAGCGAAGTCTTAATAATAGGGTTCCGTTTTTACCCTTTGGGTATGGAACCCTAAAAAACACCTCGTAAGAGAAAAAATAATAAAAAACCACAATTATCAAAAAAAAAGAAAACCTAGGCTATACAATTTAATCCTGCACGTGTATCTACCCACTTGGCAAAAAGAAATGAAATCCCACCAAAACATATAATGTTGAAAAAGAAGGCCAACTTCCTTACTTCATGTAGATGTTTGACCAGCAAAAGAGTTGAAATCGAAACCAACGCCAAGTTTTAAACCATTTTCTTTGCACCGGCCTTATTTTGCAATTCTGTTGTAACTAATTTGTGTTTGAAACGTTTTAGATATGAATACAATAATATTGTTCCATTTAAACTTGGAAATTAACGTTATTTTTACCTGACTGCGTCAGAAGGAGGGTTATGTTTTTCGAGTGTATATATTGAAGCGAAGAATAAACGGAAAGAAACACTTTTCGCTAATTAATACGTATAATTTATTTTTAAATTCCAAACATTGAATATAAAACCGTGACGTGAAAATAGGTTATATAAATAAAAAAGAATACCTTGGGATTGTACCAAAAAAACGTGACGAATTTAAAACGTGATTGCAATCAATAATCCGTACGCGTGCTTAAAACGGTCCGCAAAAATAGGTAAGGTATCACACCCGCCGTATTTCAGTTAAAATAAAAAAAATTAAACTACCTACAACATACTAGGTAACAAAAGAATAGGGGAGAAATAAAAAAAATATCTGTTTAACACAGGCTCCTGTCCGTTGGCGAATACGACCGGCGAATCCGGCTCAGCACGGCTCTGCTCGTCGGTACGAATCGGCTGTTGCTCCGGGGAATTTCAGAATAACATATTGGCAAGCGACTGGCTAGCAGGGGAAAAGCCGAGTGTATCGGCTTGCTGAAAGTTCGGGCCTTAACCAAAGAAGGAGAAAAAAAAACTGTTAGTTTTCCATCAGCAGTGGAGACTCATTCAACAAACACACAACACGTCTTCTAGCGTGTTGTGAAACACGTCTTCTAGCGAGGAACCTTATTTCAACACAAAAATACTTTCAGATAAAAATTCAGAGATTTAGGCGTTTACTCCAAGGAGAAAAAAAAATCTTTTCACGTCAACCGATTTCTTTCAAGTGAAGCTTAGCACCATGAAAAAAATGCCATCTGACGTATCAACGATTTGTAATTTTAAATCACTGTCAGTAATACATGGCCTGTATTAAAAATGAGGTTGAATATCAACTCCAAGAAGGATTGATGACGAAAAAAAAATAATGCAGGATTTGTTAATGATGCAGTATGTCTGTATATTTCTTTGGCACGCTCTGTAGCCTAACCGGCTTGATCGATTTTAGCTTGAGAGGTGCCGTTAGATTCGTCTTATTTGTGAGAGTGGCACTGGTTACATCAAAATTGAAAAAAAAAATTAAAATGGCCAATTTTTAGCGCAATATGTCTTCAAAATTTTTTTTTCTCAAAACCTATCGAGTGGGGTATCAAAATAAAGGGTTTTAAAAGGTGATTACAAAAATATATATAACTTATACTTGTCTGTGTGGTGCCGGACTTAAAGAATAGCACCACCCCATACTTCCCGTGGGTGTCGTAAAAGGCGACTAAGGGGCGTACCGTAGAATGGGCAGCAGCGTTCTCTATGCATTCCACCACCATACCATACTGCGATCGCCAACCCGCCTGCTAAGCGTGGCGATTATGGCAAACCCCCCCTTTTTGGGGGAGGCCTATGTCCAGCAGTGGACGTCTTTCGGCTGAAATGATGATGATGATGATATAACTTATATGGCTAAAAGTAATTCGAAGTGTCGAATCGTAAAAAACACGTACCAAGAACTAAATCGTTTGCGAAATCTTTCACATTTGTAAACTAAAAAGCAGGAAATAAAAAAAAATAAAAAACCCGACTGCGAAATTGAAAAGCTAATAAAAAACTTAAGTCAAAAAACTGAAAAGCTAAAAACAAGCCGATTTTAAATTAAATAAAAGTTGGAAGCAGGCGGGACCCATTTGAATTTGAAAATATAATAAAAATGGTATGGGTCCCGCCTGCTTCCAACTTTTATTTAATTTAAAATCTGCTTGTTTTTAGTTTTTCAGTTTTTTGACTTAAGTTTATTACGGCAGTCGGGTTTTTTACTTTTTAAATTACTTTTTTTATTTCCAGCTTTCCCCATTTCATTTTTATTATATTTTCAAATTCAAATGGGTCCCGCCTGCTTCCAACTTTGATTTAATTTAAAATGGGCTCGTTTTAGCTTTTCAGTTTCGCAGTCGGGTTTTTTTATTTTTTTAATTATTACAAGCTTTTATTTAGCTTGCACTGTTCATATTTGTAAATAAGTTGTCCGTCAAAATTTGCAAACCATTTTTCGACCATTTCGTCAGTCAGTCACCATAACAGTGTCACTTAAATTTTTTTTTTTCCTTTCAGTTCGCGTTATTCTTTCTTTTTAGGTTACGTTGTTATTTAAATAAAAGCTTACTAAAAAAAAAAAAAATTACTTTGTAGTGTCTTTTTTTGGAAGTCGGTTGTTTTTTTTTTGTAAAAAAGTATTTTTTAATTTTATATTTAAATTTATTAACTTAAGTTAATAAGTATAAAGTCAACGAAGTTATGACGATTAGGGGTTACTAGCAAACTTGAGAGGTTTACAAGTAGTACCCTAAAAAGTCCCACTATCCACCTCCTGGCTCCATCATCAGACCCTCAACACCAAGTGCAATATATGGAACTCGTCAAAACGAATCGTATGACCCCAAACTCGAGAGGTTTACTAGTAGCCCCTGAAGAATTACACTATACACCTGGCTCCATCATCAGACCCTCGACACCAAGTGTAATATATTGTTCTCGTCAAAACAAATTATATGAGCCCAACCTCGAGGGGTTTACTATTTATTTATTTATATTGTGGCGGAACAATAACCTATTGGACCACCACCTTACATTTTAGAGCGGAATCGCTCCGCTCATGAATCTTGGGCCAAACATAGAAATCATACGATCGATCGATCGCACGCTTACACGCGCCGCGCTCACACAAGGAGCGCGTGATTATTGTACTGGTGGCGGCGTCAACGACCTTGGGCTACGGGAGACTGCGTGCGCGCGCTGCCGCCGGCGCATGAGCCGGGCTGCGGACCACCAGTCGTCATTTGACTGCCTACCGAACCATTCGGATCGCGCCGCGCTAAGTATCGTATAATCTTGTCTAATTTGCTAATTTAATTGTCCGTGTAATTTAATTTAAATATATCTAATTTTATAATCGCTTAATAATATCCTTCATTTCTTCATCTGTACTTTCATCATTCTTTCATCCTTCCGCTTACGCTTCGCCTAACGCTTTAAAGCTAATATAATCATTAGTACGGGTTCGATTCCCGATTCTGTAGAAATCAGTGACCATACTGATATTCTACATTGGTGACCCTCGACTACCGCGCATATTGAAGACTCGAGTGCAGCAAGGAGCAAGCAGTTTTAGTGAAGCAAGAAGAGTGGTGATTCGACTGGTGCTATATTTTGTTTACATCGAAGCGAAGAAAAAAGTAGGCTGTGGTCCAAAACATAAGCGGTGAGCGATTTTATATTTTGTTCAAAGATGTCCGATACCGAGACTTTTTCTGATGCTGACGCTAAAGAAGCAGTCACTGCTGTCTCTGGAGAGGTGTCGAAAGTAGGACTGCCATTACGCTGTCCACCATTTTGTCCAGAGGAACCGGCTTTGTGGTTCGCCCAATTAGAGGGCCAATTTATTCTGTCAAGGATATCCAGTGACACGACAAAATTCTATTTCGTGACTACTCAGCTGGAAACTAAATACGCTCTTCAAGTAAAGGACATCATTACAAAACCACCGGAAACAGACAAGTACGACAAATTAAAAACTGAACTAATTAATCGCCTGACTGCCTCACAGGAAAAGCGGATACAACAACTTTTAATTCATGAGGAGCTAGGCGATCGCAGGCCATCTCAGTTTCTTCGGCACCTAGCTGGACCTGCTGGAGCTTCGGATTTTGTGAAGAGTCTCTGGACTAACCGCTTGCCACAAAATAATTATACAAACTGTTATTGCTTCACAGATTGCCGACTTACAGGTAGAAAAGCTAGCTGAGATAGCAGATCGGGTGTATGAAATTGTACCATCCACTCCACAAGTTGCTGCCACCTCTGCCTCTACCAGCACTTCACCAGACTTGGTCAAGCAAGTAAGTGAGCTCACAAAGCAAGTGTCACTACTGACATCGCAGATGAACAGTAATTGGAGAGGACGTTCCCGCTCACGCTTGCAATCCCGGCGTAACCAAAAAAGGTATAATCGCGATCGCTCTAATAGCAATAGACCACAGCAGCCACCACCGAATCACCCGCATTGCTACTATTACTTCACCTACGGGAACAAAGCAAACAAGTGTAAGCAGCCCTGCACATTTCCGTCGGAAAACTCAAAGGGCGGTCGCAAGTAGCGGCTAACGACTGCCTTACTTCAACAGGCCGTTTATTCATAACCGACCGGACTACGAAAATGCAGTTCCTTGTGGACACTGGCTCAGACTTGTGTGTTTTCCCTCGGTCGGCAGTAAAAACGCCTGTCAAACAATCAAAATTTGATTTAGTCGCTGCCAATAATACTGTCATACACACGTACGGACCAACACAGCTGCGACTTAACTTAGGCCTTAGAAGAGACTACACCTGGAGATTCACAATGGCAGATGTGTCACGACCTATCATAGGGGTCGACTTCCTCAGTTTCTACAACTTACTCGTAGACTGCAGAAACCAGCGGTTGATAGACAACATAACGACACTATCAGTTTCAGGAGCACATTGCAAGTCAACGGAGGATATTGCATCCGTGAAGGCTGTAGTTGGTGACACTGACTACCACGAAATTCTCCGCGAGTATCCAGAAATTACGCGACCACCAGGTACACATTTACCAGGTAAGCATAACACGTTGCACCACATAAGGACAACTCCAGGTCCACCAGTTGCAAGCAAACCTCGACGCCTTGATCCTGCTCGAACTCTAGTTGCTAAGAAGGAGGTTGAAGACATGCTAGCTAGTGGCGTGGCCAGACGATCGGAGAGTGCCTGGTCTGCCCCACTTCATCTGGTTAGGAAGAAGGACGACGGATGGAGACCATGCGGTGATTACAGGGCACTAAATGCAAGAACCATATCAGACAGGTACCCCATCCGCCACATACAGGACTTCTCCCACCAGCAGTCAGGGTGTTCAGTGTTTTCCACCATAGATCTGGTCTAGGCATATAACCAGTTAGCTATCAATCCAGACGACATTCCAAAAACTGCCATCACCACACCATTTGGTCTTTACGAGTTCCCCTACATGACCTTTGGTTTGAGGAACGCTGCTCAAACATTCCAGAGGTTCATCGACGAAGTTCTGCTTGGCTTGGACTTCTGCTATGGATATATCGATGACATTCTCGTATTCTCACAAACTCCTAACCAGCACAAGCAGCATTTGCGGCAACTGTTCGACCGGTTGAGAAGCTACGGTATGGTAAACACATCAAAGTGTAAGATAGGACACTCAGAGGTAACTTTTCTGGGATACAGTGTGTCAGCCGCAGGGACGAAACCTCTCGGGACCAAGATACAGGCTATCCAAGAGTATCCAGTCCCTAAGACAGTCAAGGAGCTGCGACGATTCTTGGGTATGATAAATTTTTATCGCCGATTTGTCCCAAACGCAGCTAAACTCCAAGCCCCATTGAATGCTGTCCTTACTGGCCCCAAAGTTAAAGGAGCACATCCAGTCGATATGACTTCTGAACTCCTACAGGCTTTCGAAGACATTAAGACTTCATTATGCAACGCAACTCTCCTCGCTCATCCAAATCCATCAGCTGAATTGGCTATAGTCACTGACGCGTCTGACTATAGCCAATTCAGCTGATGGATTTGGATGAGCGAGGAGAGTTGCGTTGTCTGTGTGGTGCCGGACTTAAAGAATACCACCACCCCTTACTTCCCGTGGGTGTCGTAAAAGGCGACTAAGGGTCATACCGGAGAATGGGCAGCAGCGTTCTCTATGTATTCCACCATCATACCATACTGCGATCGCCAACCCGCCTGCTAAGCGTGGCGATTATGGCAAACCCTCCCAAAATTGGGGGAGGCCTATGTCCAGCAGTGGACGTCTATCGGCTGAAACGACGACTGACGCGTCTGATACCTCCATCGGCGCGGTGCTACAACAGCGAAAAGGAGACGACTGGGAACCTCTAGCTTTTTATTCACACAGACTCAGTGGTACTCAAAAGAAGTACAGCCCATACGACCGCGAATTGTTAGCGGCATATGAAGCTGTAAAATACTTTCGGCATATGGTCGAGGCTAGGAACTTTGCCATCTTCACCGACCATAAACCACTGATGTTCGCCTTCAAAACCAACAGAGACAGCCATTCGCCAAGACAATTCAGGTACCTAGATTTTATAGGGCAATTCACTACAGACATACGGTACATACCTGGCAGAGAAAATGTCGTCGCTGATGCATTGTCACGAGTTGAAGAGGTGTCAGCGGCAATAAACTTTGAGGATCTTGCAAAATTTCAGGAAACAGATCCAGAACTGCAAGACCTGATCCGAAACGGCTCTTCACTCAAGCTGGAAAAGGTCGCTACACTGACGGGAAACGCGCACATTTTATGCGATACTACAATGCCGATGCCCCGCCCATATGTGACACCACAACTAAGGAAGCAAGTATTCCAATCGTTGCACAACATACATCATCCAGGATGTTCTGCTACAGTGCGACTGGTGACACAAAACTTTGTGTGGCCGGGGATCCGCAGGAACTGTAGAGAGTGGGCTAGACAATGCTTGCAATGCCAAGCAAGTAAAATTACCCGCCATACCGTAACTCCTCTTTCCTCTTTCCTTACTCCGTCTTCCAGATTTACCCACATACACCTCGACATCGTAGGGCCCTTAACCATTTCTTGTGATTACAGATACTGCCTAACTGTCATCGATCGATTTACTCGGTGGCCTGAGGCGTACCCGCTGAAGGACATAACTGCGGAGACCTGCGCAGCTGCCTTGGTGTCCGGCTGGATAGCCAGATTCGGCTGCCCAGCAAGGGTGACTACAGACCGTGGTCGCCAGTTTGAGAGCCACTTGTTCAAGGCCCTTACTACCTTGGTTGGTGCACACCACTTCCGCACCACCGCCTACCACCCAGCTGCGAATGGCATCGTTGAGCGGCTACACCGGCAGCTCAAGGCAGCCATCATGTGCCACACTTCTTCGCAGTGGACAGAAGTTCTACCGCTGGTGCTACTCGGCATGCGTAACTCTTGGAAAGAGGACATCCAAGCCACGCCTGCTGAGCTTGTGTATGGTGAAGCTCTCCATTTACCTAGCCAGTTTCTGTCTGCTACAGACACACACTGCAGCCGATGTCACACAGTACGCAACACGTCTTCGTGCACACATGGCCAAACTCACTCCCAGGCCGACTTCCTGGCATACAACTTCTCCATTCTACATACTTCGAGATCTGCATTCCTCTACACACGTCTTCCTACGCCGAGACTACGTTCGAAGCCCACTTGAGCAACCTTATGCTGGCCCCTACAAAGTGATACAAAGGCATCCAAAGTATTACACAATAGAGGTAAAAGGAAGGACAACTAACGTCTCTGTTGACAGATTAAAACCCGCCTATATGTTGAAAGAAGAGGAAAAGCAACCAGAAGCCAGGTCAACATCAACGGCCGCTCCAACAGCCTGTACAACACCAGCAACAACAGACACAGAGAAGAAGACAAGAAGCGGGCGGCGTGTAAGATTCCCCGATTTTTATCGACCGTAGTTACGGTCTGGCCGGGGGGAATATGTGGCGGAACAATAACCTATTGGACCACCACCTTACATTTTAGAGCGGAATCGCTCCGCTCATGAATCTTGGGCCAAACATAGAAATCATACGATCGATCGATCGCACGCTTACACGCGCCGCGCTCACACAAGGAGCGCGTGATTATTGTACTGGTGGCGGCGTCAACGACCTTGGGCTACGAGAGACTGCGTGCGCGCGCTGCCGCCGGCGCATGAGCCGGGCTGCGGACCACCAGTCGTCATTTGACTGCCTACCGAACCATTCGGATCGCGCCGCGCTAACTATCGTATAATCTTGTCTAATTTGCTAATTTAATTGTCCGTGTAATTTAATTTAAATATATCTAATTTTATAATCGCTTAATAATATCCTTCATTTCTTCATCTGTACTTTCATCATTCTTTCATCCTTCCGGTTACGCTTCGCCTAACGCTTTAAAGCTAATATAATCATTAGTACGGGTTCGATTCCCGATTCTGTAGAAATCAGTGACCATACTGATATTCTACAATATAACAATTGCATGCTGCACTTACAGTAAACACCAAAGCGCGCAGCAAGCCAACAACATAACATTTAGCTAAAGAACTTAATACAAACATTTAACATAGATTTACTGCTATACATAAATATATCAATTTCGGGCTCCTGAGCAATCAGGGCGTTCAGCAAATTGATCGCCTGGGTTGTGGGAGCAAAGCGAGCAGTATGGGTACGCACTGGCGGCGCCGCGAGCAGGCACCGCGAGGCACAGGCGCGCGAACTCCGCAGCCGGTCCGGAGCAAACAATGAACAGCGAGCTAGTGTAGTCGCGTCATCTATCTTATTATTGAGCAAGAAGTAGTAGTGCATCAACAGCGCACACTGACGTCTTAGTTCCAACGTGTTGACTCCTACCATTCCCGCAACAAACAGAGACGGATACAAATAGGGATAATACCCATATATTTTTTTATATAGGTAGCGAGCAAATTTTTGCTGGACCCGTTCTATCCATGAGCTTGTATTTTTGCTCAAGTGGATTGCTCATGTGCTCGTTGGTATGGGATACCAACGCATTGTATTCAAGTTTGCTACGTACAAAAGAATAATAAAGAGTGAGAATAACATTCCTGTCTTTAAACCTACTTGCCTGTCGCAAAACGAAACCAAGTGATTGAAAGGCTTTACCACAGATATTATTAATGTGCTTATTAAAGGTCATATTCGCGTCCAAGGTCAGTCCAAGATCTTTTATTTCGCTGACGCGCTCCAGAGGGACCCCTGATATGTGGTAGGTATGTTGAATGGGCGCACGCGAACGGGTAAAAGACATAGTCTTGCACTTAGAAGTGTTAAATTCTAAGTGATTGGCTTCACTTCATTTTACTACCATATCGATGTCCCTCTGCAGAGCCTCACAGTCATGCTCGTTGTTAATACCCAAGAATAACTTCAGGTCATCCGCAAACATGAGACATCGTGCCGTCTTGACGACCTTCGGCAGGTCATTAGCCATTACAATAAATTGCGTAGGCCCAAGGGTGCTACCCTTGCTTACACCAGAGTAAGTCAAATATGGAGCAGATTTATGTCCAGAGATTTGGACATACTGAAAACGATTAGTTAAATAACTCGAGAAGAGTTGAAGCAACTTCGGGGAAAACCTATTGCAGATAATTTTTTAAGTAGGACGTCATTTTGGACGCGAGCCACGTCAACTTGCTTATTTTTATCCATTCCGGTGACGCCAAAGTCTACAAAATTAATATGGTTTGTCACAGTGGATTTACCAGCCCTAAAGCCATGCTGACACTCGGACAGTTGGGTCTTGATCTGCCTGGTGATGTACTGATTAAGTATCGACTCAAAGACCTTGCCGAAAGCTGACAGAACCGCAATAGGCCTGTAGTTGTCCACTTTTGACCTGGCGCCACCCTTGGGTACAGGAGTAACCCGTGAAATTTTCCACTCTGCAGGATAAGAAGCTGTTTGTAGGGCTAAGTTATATACAAATAGAAGTGGTTCTCTAAATATTTCCAAGCAGTCTTTAAGAATAAAGGGTGGAATTCCATCAGGCCCTGCAGATGAATGGGCTTTTAGGCGGCGAATTGCTACTGATAAGTCGGCTGAGTCAACCACATCTATGGCTATCCGCGCGGAGCATAGCGGGTCTTTTGCCTCCAGCTCAGCATTGGCTGCAGACAAACCAGGGTCATACGGCAGGAACACTGAACTGAAGTATTTAGCAAAGGCATTTGCTGCTTCTACCCCTACCACGATCCGTCCATCATATTCAAAATCAGTGCACGTTTGTCTGCGAGCCTGCTGACCTTTAACAAGTAATCACTAGTACTAGTAATCACTGAAGAGTTCTACTATCCACCTCCTGGCCCCTATTACCGTGGTTACCGTGGCCCCTGGCACAGGCAACTGAAGGAACACGGGTAGGTTTTAGTCAGTAAAAGTCTGACATGAAGGAGCGGGAGAACTTATTTGATGATTTCCCAACCAAAAAAAAATGGAGCTAAGTGACTCACCGTGGCTGTGTTTGCACTTGCAGGACGACACGATCTTCTCGTGGTACAGCGGCGAGGGCGCGGCGCGCGTTGCCGACCGTTGGGGGGGGCGCGTGCGGCGCGTGCTGGACGGCCGCCTGGGGCTCGGCCGCGGCTCCATCAACGTCAGCGCCGTGCGCGAGACCGACGCCGGCCTCTACCGCTGCCGCGTCACCTTCCCCAACCGTACTCCGCCTGCGCGCAACAACGGCACCTTCTACTACCTCGAAGTCGACGGTCAGGCACTCCTTCACTCTCCTACTTTCCTCGCCCCACCGACTGATCCCCGCCCCGCGCCCCGCGCCTCCACCCATCCTACAATATATCTTAAGCGACGCTTTGTTAACTTTTCAGGAGGTAATTTGATAGTGACGCCGCCAATGAACGTGACAGTGCTGGAAGGCGAGCTCGCCGAGCTGGAATGTCTGCCGAAGAGCCCCGAGTCCGTGGTGGAGTGGTACAAGGAGGGCACGCCGCTCAGCGAGCTGCCCGAGCTGGCGCTGCGCTCGGAGCGGCCCGCCAACGGCTCGCTGGTGCTGCGGCGCGCCGCGTCCACTGACCCCGGCGAGTACGAGTGCCGCGTGCGCGACCCCGACAACGCCGCGCAGAGCGCCAGCGCCTTCTTGGACGTGCAGTGTGAGTTTACCTCGCACCTAAGCCAGACAAACCACACACTCCACACGCACTACACACCACACACTCCGCACTCGCAGACTTCCGACAGGTTTGTTGTTTCAGATAAAGCCAAGGTAGTTTACGCACCGAAGGAACGCTTCCTGCCGTACGGCAAGCCCGCAAGCCTGGACTGCCACTTCAGCGCCAACCCGCCGCTCACCAACCTGCGCTGGGAGAAGGACGGCTTCCTGTTCGACCCGTACAACGTGCCTGGAGTGTTTTATAGCAGGAATGGAAGTTTACTATTCAATCAGGTAAATGATCAAAGACGCCGTGACCCGTGACGCGACGCGAGCGGTATACAGGTTGGTAGGGACGTCGACGCGCAAACGTCGTCAAAAGGTTACACCTGGTGCCGTAAATAAAATTACGAAAGTCATCTTTCATCTCAGAAATGACCGGTTAAAAAAATTGACATTTTTGAGCCCGCAATGTATAGCAAACAACGCGATCAAAACGCTCCGCGTATAGCACGCCGCCCGCCGCCGCGCCGGCGGCGCCGCCGCTGCCGGACGAACGTGAACCGTTACCTACGAAATATCGCCTAACGACAACATTGATAGGTACCTACCACATAAAATCATGTTTAAATAGTCTTGATAACCGATGGTCTTCTTCTTCTTCGTAGCACTCTTGTCAGAGCGGTCGTGCTCCTCATGTAGTTTCTTGTTTAGGGGCTGATGTGATTCGCCTCACGATTACTCGCCACCTCCTCCGATTTCGGGTGTTTTTTGTGCACTCATACAATGGATCCATTGTATAACCGATGGTAGTTACTAATAATTAAGTACCCGTTATGGAAATAAAACGAACAATAAGCTTATTCCCATAAAATAGCGATTCCCGTATTCGCGGGCACTGAAAAATTGTTCAGGTCTGGAAGGCATTTTGAACGTCACTCTCAAATACACACACCCAGAGAAAATTACTTTTGATTTTAAAAACTACGTTAAGATCACAAATTCGCGACAAACAGCACGCCCGTTTGCGATCAACGAAATCTAGGAACTGGCAAAAATCCGATAAATTCGGCGAAATGCAAAAGAAATGTACTGTGCCCACAGTGCCTACACCGAACACAGATCATAGTGTACAAACACATTTAGTTGTACTTAGTTACCTACTCACGAAATTAATTGCGAAAATGGGTGTATTTTTTTATGAAACAGTAAATTACATTGTTGAATAGCATCCAAAACCAAAATTAATTTTGATAATAAAAAAATATCGAAAAATTACGTGACTATCAATACACTTCTACACGTTTTTTTTAATCTTCTTTACTTAAATCGATGAAGCTTTAGAAAAATAATTATCCCCCATAATGAATCTAAAAAAAAGTAGTAACTATAGGTCATTCATTTATGTTGATGATTAAAATGCCTCAAGTGACGCGTCTGTTAGATTCATATGGGATATGTCGCATAGCTTTCTTACGAGACCGCTGGGCGCGCCGGCGCCGGCGGCGGCGCGCGGCACCGCGGTCCCATTGTCGGCATTTGAAAGCGTATAGCGTAGGTCCCAAGCCAGTATTGACCTCGCAAATGAACTTTGGCAAAACAGCTGATCAGGTAGCCCTTTCGAGTTTTATTTACATTGCTGTTTTAAGTGAAACAAGTGAATTTACTATTTTTTTATTAAAAATCTCATTGGGTTAGATCTACTGTCTGTACTGTAGCTATAGCTTTGTTTGCAGGTCGACGAGTCGCACGAGGGGGAGTACTCATGCACGCCGTACAACTTGCTGGGGTCGGAGGGCCCGTCGCCCGGGGTGCGCGTGCGCGTGCAGCGGCCGCCCGCCCTGGCGGCGCGCCCGCAGCCGCTGTACGTGGCGCGCCTCGGCGCCACGCTCACGCTGCCCTGCGCCGCCACGGCGCGCAACCACCACGACCAGCCGCTCGTGCACTGGGCGCGGGTGAGTCGCGCGCCGGCCGCACCGCGCCGCCACCGCGCCGGGTGCGGTCTGGTGTACACGTGTCGTGTTCTCTCCGCAGAAGGACGGGGGCGACCTGCCTGCGGGGCGGCACAACCTCGACGACGGCAACCTGACCATCGTGGATGTGACGGAGGACGACCGCGGTGTGTACGTGTGCACCGTCAGCAACGAGGCCGCTACCGTCGACGTGGAGACGGAGCTCCTGGTCGAGAACATGCCCCCTCGCGCTCCCTACAACCTCACTGTCAGACCCTCTACTGACTCTCTTCATCTGACTTGGGTGCCCGGTGAGCTCTTTATAATTTCTTCTTTAAATACTAATTTTTGTAAGAACGGGAGTGACTTCTTGTCAAATGACACTTTTTTATTCTTTCAGGACACAACGGACTTGAAGTAGATTACAACGTATGGTATCGCGAGCGAACTGTGAGCGAATGGCGCACTATGAAGATTTTAACTAGAGGTGTCACGGAGGCCACTCTGGTGGGCCTGCGACCCGGCATGGAATACGAGTTACGTGTACTGTCGCAAGACCTCATCGGCGACGGACTTTTCAGTAAACCAGTATTCGCGAGAACACTCGGTAGGATTCGGATCGTAATCGACTTCATCCCGAGTCACGGTTCTATTTAAATGTAATATGAATTTTATTGTCTATTTCAGGATCAATCGACGGTGAGGCGGTGGAAGCAGTGGAGGCTGTGGAGGGAGAACAGGTCGCGTATGCCGCCGTCACCACCGACGAACCCGAGCTGCCGGAGTCCAGTGACGGCGGCGAGCTGGAGGTGACGGTGCGGCTCATCGACGAGGGCGCGCTGGTGCGCTGGCGCCGCGAACCGCACGACGCGTCGCGTTGTACGGTGCGCTGGTACGAGGGCGCCGCGCCCGGCGAGCGCCTGCTGGCCACGGGGCACACGCTGCACGACTACATGCTCGGTACGAAGCCTACAGCCCTGCGATCCGCACAGCCCTGAGACCCGGTCTGACCCTGCGTTGCGCTCCCACAGTGAGCGGTGCGGCGGAGGGCGCGCGCTACTGGGCGCGCGTGCAATGCGCGAGCGGCGCGTGGGGTGGCGCGGCGCTGCGCGTGCCGGAGTACGCGCGCCTGCGTGGCGTGGCGGTAGGCTGCGCGGCGGCCGCGCTGCTGCTGGCGGCGCTGGCGGCGGCGCTGTACGCGGCGCGCCGGCGCCTGTGCGCGCGCCGTGACCTGCCGCGCGCCGACAAGCGCTTGCGCTGACGCCGCGCGCCCGCTCGCGTGACGTCACAGCCGGCTCCGTTCGCTGGCCGGCGCCGCTCCGATTGCTCCGAAGCCGTCGTCCCCGTGCTCTATGTGCACTCTGTGACTTTGCGTGCCGTGTTTGGATGTTTGTTCGAGGTTGATGTTGTTATTTATTAAAGTATGCGTGACAGGAAATAAAATAAGCCTATTTATTATTTACATAAGTGAAGTAAGTTAGAGTTGTACAATAAATAAACGGAGAACTCTTTTATTTTTTGTTTCCCTTCTAACCTTGAAACTTACGAGTAGCAAAAATAAAATTGTAATTGTACTTATGCGAAATAAGTATGATCGGTCACCTGCAAAAGTGCATGGATACCCTAATGGCTATTTTCCTGTGAACGTTTCAGTTCAAGTTTTCTAAAATAAACTAGATGGCGTTGGTTTCTTCACAACTGTGACTAATTTACGAAACGTAAGTAAGCAGTTGGGAAGAAACGTATTGAGAAAGGAGTTACACAGCTAATATATTTATCTAACTATTACATTACATTTGCTAGCATATGAAAAAATAATAAAATAATAAAAGAAACCGATAGGAATAATTAAGTATGCGCAGTGGCGCCCTTATCGTTTGTTTGGTTATTTCTTACTTACTACTAATTGATATTCACTTTTAACATAGTAGGTTAATAGTTAGGAACAATTTTTTTTTAGTAATTATTAATTATAAATTGTTTGAATGTTTGAAGAGACAAAAAGAAACTACAAAAATATTTTGTCATAAAAAGCAAAGCAACGCCATTTAGTAACAATATAATGAAATTTTGTTAGTCGTTAACTGGTTTTACGCTACATGGCGTCATTTCTCGCTTCACACGATTATATTTCTGAACTAGCTTCCGCCCGCGACTCCGTCCGCGCGGATGTCGGTCTTCGCGTGGATGGTTTATTTCTCCATTTTGAGTAACTCTGACAATGACATCTTATAAATATCTATTGGACCCAAATACGGCTAAGCCTATAATAATTAAGGAGATTTTGGTACTGGGTGTAGGTCTCAGATTCCCGTGACAGCATGTGACGTTCACGGTCAGCAGTGAGGCGTATATCCCTTTCAGTAAATGTTTCAGAGGAGCAAGATAGTGAGTGACGTTGACGATCAGATTCGCGATCGACACTGCTTTCACGTGCTCTTGCTTCAGCTTTCAGGATTCTCGCTCTTCAGTTGATTCTTGTGATCTAGCTAGTCTCATTCTTAAGTAATTATTTTATCATTATTATTATCATTCGCCTAGCATTTTTCGATGTTTTAGTAAGAGAAGATCGCTTTCTGGCAGGCATCGTGTTACAATAAAACTGTATTAAAAATATACAGAAATACAATAAAATGAGATGAGAGAGAGAAATATGAGATTAATAACTAACCTACTTTACCTTATAACCTAATTACTATACCTATGTTTCCAAAGATAAACAAAAAGAAAATAAAATACCAACCTTAATAAACCAATTTACGATGAAAACTTAATCTACGTACGTACTATAATATTTACAAAAGTATTTACAAATAACTGATCGGAACAGTAATCAAAAAGGTAGCGCTGAAAAGCACGGTTTAAAATTATACGCATACAATATTAATTCCACGGACGACCGATCGCCACACTGGACACGTCCGCTCGCATCAAAATTCAGAATTTATATGCATCGCGCGGCGTTTTTTTTTTTTTTTTTTTTTTTGAAAATGGCATCTCGCAGTTCAACCTGAGGGGTTGTCGACTGCTTAACCGGGCGATCCTGTGGATGCCTCAATAAATTAAGGCCTCCAGCCAGGGCATAAATAAACTTAAAAACTAAGCGACTACACGCTAAGGGCACCCCCTGTGGGGTACGGACCTCGGCTTAGGGCGTCGCTGGGAGAGGGCAGCAAGAGGGACAGGCTGGATCAGGTTATTATTATTTAACGACTGATGAGACCGGCTTTTCCTAGCAGACTGCTCTGAGAAGAAAAGCCGAAACAAACTCAGAGGTCACAGTCGGGAATTTAAATCTACTGGCTCAGCTGCGGCGCGGGCTGGCACTACATCGAGCAAGGGTCGGGGCGGACATGGTACGGGGTGTCGCGACGGGCCTCGACGGCGAGGGCGGAATGACGGACGACGGGATATGTGTCTTCTCAGTGTGCTTGTGCTCTTTCTACTTTCCTGACGGAGGGTAGTGGCGTCATCGGGGACGGTGAGGGTATGCCTTGGTCGGCGAATCTTACTTATGCGGGAGGGAGTGTATCGGGAGGCCGCCGCAATCAGGGGATTGGGATGCTTAATGGCAGTATCAAAGAAACGCTTTGAGAGGCGTTTCATGAACTGCTGGACGGTAGGAAGTCTGAGGTCTACGTGAAGGTTCACGTTTCGGACATAGAAGGGGGCTCCCGTGACCTTTCTGAGGAAACGGTTTTGAAGGGTCTGCATTTTATGCAGGTGATGAGGCTTAGCGTGTGCGAAGACTACGCAAGCGTACGTCATGATGGGACGGATGACTGCGGTGTAGAGGCGCAATTTGCACTTGAGTGACAATTTGCTGCGGGAGGTCAGTAGGGAGTGGAGCCTGCCGAGTGCGAAGGCGGCGCGCGAACGCGCCGTCCTTATGTGCACTCCGAAACTAAGTCGGTCATCGAGAATGACCCCTAAGTATTTGGCTTGCTTGTCCCAAGGGATCGGCTTGCCATACATAGTGATCGGGCTGGGGAGGGGGGGGAGGAGAATTCGCGGTTTCCTGAAGAGAACCGCCTGACTCTTATCGGGGTTGACCTCGATTCTCCATTTCCGGAACCAATCGCCTAAGGCTTTTGCGGATTTTTGGAGAGTGCGAGCGATAGAGACCTGACTGTGACCCGTATAGTAAATAGCGGTGTCGTCGGCGAAAAGAGCCAACTGAGCCGATTTACTTTTGGGAATGTCACTGGTGAACAGGGTGAATATGAGGGGGGATAGAACGCCACCCTGGGGGACTCCGGCACGGACCGGGTGGGGGGGAGAGAGTGCGCCGTCTATGCGATAGCGGAAGGTACGATCCGACAGATAGTCTCGTAAGATGAGCACGAGACGGTCTGGCACACCTAGCTGGTAGAGCTTATATAATAAGCCATTATGCCAGACCTTGTCGAATGCTTTCGCAATGTCGAAGAATAGAGCACCTGTTGGCGCACCGCGCTGGAAGCCAGCGCTAATGTGCTCAACGATGCGGTGGACCTGATGGACACACGAGTGTTTAGCTCGAAAACCAAACTGCTCGTTGGGGCTCTTTGATTCGGCAAAATCCCTGAGACGCTTATAAATAAGTCTCTCATAGATCTTGCCGAAAACATTGAGCAAGCTGATGGGTCGGTAACTGGAGGGCTCAGACTTGGGTTTGCCAGGCTTGGGGATACCTATGACCGTGGCTTCTTTCCACGCTTGGGGGAAGATGTTGTTACTCAGAGCGCCATTGAAGATAGCGGTCATGAGCAAAATGAGGGGGGCGGGGAGGAGTTGGTACACCTTATTGGTGATACCGTCCGAACCGGGGGCTTTGCGGGGTTGGAGCCCTTTTATGATGTCTTGCACTTCGTCAGGAGTGACCGGAGGCAGAGGATCATCAGGGTCTTCGACTGGTGGGAGGGAGGCTCTACGTTCGACCTCAGCGTTCACCTTGTCGAGGTGCGCTTGATCTACTGGTTGAGAGCTGGGAGAGCATTGGGACTCTAAGCTGGCGGCGAGGCATTCGGCCTTTTCGATGTTGTCAAAGGCTATGGTCTTATCAGGGCGTACGAGAGGAGGCATAGAGGCCTCTTCGGGGGAGCGAAGCTTCCTCTGAAGCTGCCAGAAGGCATGGTGATTGGGCTCTAGTTCACCGATCATCTTGCTCCATTCCTCAGAGCGCAATTCCCATATGCGTTTCTTTACAGCACGCTGTAAATGGCGCATATGGGCTTTGTTCGCATCGCAGGGAAAGGAGTCGTAGGCACGAATGGACGCGTTCTTCTCGGTTATCAGATCACGTACGTCAGCCGGTAATTTCCAGCGATGGTCTTCCATCACTGGAACTTCCCGTGAACAATCCGTCAATACGGATTGGACGTGCTCTGTAAACGAGGCGATCGCTCCCGTCGTATCAGCGACTGAGACAATATGATCGGGAATGGAATCTAAGTGAGGTGACGTGGTGGATTGTAGGCTTTCGCTTACTTTCCTCCAGTCAGTCACTACTTTGGTCTGAGGGGGCTGGTTGGGATCACGGGGGCCCGAATAGGGGGCTAGGTGAATAATGACTGGGCGGTGGTCAGAGTTGAGCTCTTGATGCGTCTCAATAGATTGCAAACGTAGGTTTACATTCTTGAGCAGCGCTATGTCGAGCACGTCAGGAAGGTGGTTTGGATCGTCCGGGTAATGGGTGGGATGCATCGGAGCGATGACATCGAAATTAAGGGTGGAGCTTAGGTTGAACAGGAATCTCCCTCTGGTAGAGGTCGAGTTACTGTTCCAGGCGGGATGTTTGGCATTAAGATCCCCCGCCATGATGACGGAGTCACTCATACCGAAGAGGGCAGTGAAGTCGCTGGTGAGAGAGATGGTATCCTCTGAACCAGTGTAGGGCGGGATGTAAGCAGAGATGATTGATATAGATTGATGACCAGTCATGCCAAGCCGACAGATAGAGACCTCCAGGTGAGAGAGTAGAGGAGGAGGGTCTATGGGGGAGCAATGAAGGAACTTTTTAAAATAAATAAGGGTACCACCTTTGTGACATCGAGACCTGTCGTTGCGAACTAGTTTATAGTTGGCAATGTTCGGGTTTCGATTGTGGGGCTTTAGGAAAGTTTCCTGGACTAAAAGGATGTCAAGCTGATGATCGCGGAGGAAAGTGGCGATCTCATCACGCTGACTAGAAATGCCATTGGCATTGAAGAAGCCTAGCTTAAGGGATCGGGGTTTATTTACACTTATTCTTTGTTGATCCATTGGGAGCAATTAGAATTTAAGAGTTGAAAGGACTTGCGTAATCTCGGGATACGCATTGAAAATCTCAGCAATACGCCGAGGATTGCCTTGGCAGGCTTGGATTTCGGCTGCCATAGCGTTAGCTGGGGCGATGAATGATGCGTAAGCACCGATTATCACCTTCATGCTGTTTGGCTGAGGGCCAGGGACGAGGGTTTGGGGGAACCTACTGGGGCCAGAGGGAGTGGTAGCAGGTTGAACTATCATAGCGGCAGCTGAGGCCGAGGGGGCTACTGGGGCTGCGGGGGCTACTGGTGGCGGTGGGATGGAGACTGCCATCAGTGCAGGGAGGGTCGGGGATTGGGAGGGCACCGAAGCTGCGGGAGCTTTCTGGTGGAAGAGATTGGCCCAGGGCGAGGGTCTCTGAGGACTGAGCCGTTCGGGCATTTGTGAAGATGGGATCTTCACAGAGGGGCTCTCTCTTTGTTGGCGGTCGCTTGCGCGCTTGGCCAGTTTGGGAGAGGGGGCTTTAGGGGCTTTGGGGCAACCCCGGTAGTTAGCCGGGTGCCCGGATTGACCGCAGAGTACGCAGCTCGGCGGCTCTGTGCACAGAGTGCGGTCTTTGGGACGGGAGCAGTCAGCTGTTCCGTGATTTCCTAGACACTTGACGCATCTAGGTGTCGCGTAACAGTGAGATTGGGCGTGGCCATATAGCTGGCACCTATGACATTGTCCAATCAGGTTGGACTTTCGGGGCTTCTCGATAGAGATGCCCGAGAGGGAGCAGACGGACTTCACCTTGAAGATAGGGTGATGTCCGTCTGTGGGGTCGCATACGACAAGGACCATGTCGTAAACTAGGTCTGTCCTCGCTTTGTGCAAGCGATGGACGGCGGAAACAGGGATGCCTTGTGAAGCAAGGTCTTCTTTGATCTCCTCAGTGGAGATTTCTTTCGGCACGTGCCTAATTATGACGCGGGTGGGGATTTCCTCCGGGAGGGAGTAGGTATGGAATGAATAATTCCGTACCTGCAGAAGGCGGGTGAATTCCCTGTAGTCCGAGGACGAGGGAACCGAGACTTTAATACCCTGTTGGGTGGACCTAGCGTTTGTGTAGTTGATCTTACGATCAACACACATTTTGGAGATTTCTGTCCATTTGGACTTCTCCTGAATGTAGATAGGGGGCGGGGGACGTTGCTTCTTTTTGATAGAAGCTGGCGGGTTTGCACTAGGGCATGAGGCAGGGACGGCCTGAGAAGCGGCGGGAGATGCTGCGGTGGGTGAGGCGGGGGGAGGGGTGGGGGGGAGGGGAGATGGGGAAGGCGCTAGGCTTTTCTTAGCCTTGGAAGCATGGGAAGAGGAGCCCTTCTTTCTTTTACCTCCCTTTCCGACAACTTGATAGTCGTCTTCGGAGGAGGAAGAGTCAGAGGGGGTTTCGTCAGGATCGGGTTGAGGTATGGACGTGTCCATAGCCTCGGGTTGGGAGGGTGGTAAGGAGTCCATTGTCTCTGGGACAATGGCGGCTTTGACGATGGGTGCCGACAAGGGGGCTGCGGCGACCTTAGTCGATTCGGAAACACTGGCGGAACCCTTTGTCGGGACGGACAAAGGCGCCGGTGTTTCCGAGACAGTCGGGGTTTCGAAAACGTCACTGAAATCAGCGACGGAGTCGGTGGAGGGGGAGGGAGCTAGGCGATATGCCAACAGCTATGGACCGTACTTCGCCTTGAAGGACGGATCCTTAAAAAGGACCTCCTTGACGAACGCTATAATAACAGCGTCCATGGTGGTCTAGGAGAGGGAAAGGGGACTACGCATAGAGGCGTAAGAAACCTAATTACCTAACCCCGGGTGGGAGTGCCCGGGTGTGTGATCCTACCCTCCCTGTCGGGTGAAGACAGGGAGGTGAGTACCTAGGGTGAGCCCTAAGCTTGAATCCCGTCGCTAATCTTATTGCGCGAACGGGTTCCTAACCGGTCTAGTGAAATGGGTGTAGAGACACCCAGACCGGTCCTAGTACGAAGGGGTTGACACACCCAACCGTACTAGGTGCAAAGCTGTGGACGAATGCAAGATTAGTGACGAAGCTAGACTTGACTAGGAGATCCCCCAAGGCCAAGGTTCTAGCTCCCGACTCCAATTGACTGCCTCACCCTGACGGGGTCAGGCTGGTGGATTGGGGCACCACCCACTTGGCTTCGTTAACACCGTGAGGTTTCCACCAAGGACCACGAAACTGTGGTTTTACCCTGAAGGGGCCACAACAAGCGACGAAACGTTTTTGACGATATTTCCGAAGAAACAATTCTAACAACAGTGCCTTGAAAATGACAGCTGTTGATAGAAGTCGGTCGTAGTCGGGGACTACGGAGCTCGTTACGGCAAGCGTAACGAGGCCGGGCGGCGAGAGCGGTGAGTCACGATGCAGCGGGCGGGGAGCGGCACGTCCGTTCACGGCGAGCGTCGAGCGGCGAATCTCTCGCATCGCGCGGCGCGGAACGCGGCTCCTTATATAGGAGTCGGGGAGGCGTGGCCCGCGTGTGCCGCAAACGGTTCAAGCCAAATCCGACTTTCGGCGCTACAGGTTACGGCGCTGAATCCACTGCGAGTAATGCAACGTGTGTTCGCGGTTCTACAGAACAGCGTCTATGAATAATAATAATAATAATATAATAATAAAATTTATTCAAAAATATAAAGACTAACGTAAATACAGTTTTTCTTAAATCTATGTCGAGTTCACCCATGATTTGTGCCTGAACTAGGTAATCCTGTGTTTCAGGCGATTGGAGGTAACATTAATTGATTAAATAATCACTTACTTATAGTATTTGTCTTATTGGTACATATGTAAAAAGGTGTATAAAATTATATAATACTAAAAACAATATTTACTTTAACACAAGTAATAACTTCTCTGTAAGTATCTTCATAGGACATAGTTTGAAGAGTCTCCATAAGGATTTTCTTGCAGTTACTATTATTTAAGGAGTAGATGTTTCCTTTATCATTAAGCCTATTATAGAGTAGCGGTCCGAGGTACATATAAAATTTGGCTGTGAAAGCATGTTTTGTACTTCTTTGAGGGCAAACTATATCTTTCCGTCTCCTTTTTGTAAATTCAGTGCTGTATGGAAGCGCTGCGTGTTGTTTTAGTACAGTGCTCATTATAAATAACTGTCGAACTGTAAGTACTTCACAAGCTTTATACAGGATGTTAGTGGGGAAAAGAAAAGGGCGGCAAGTAGCCACCTTGAGAATAGCTCTTTGAGCTCTTTCAATGGGCAATAACAAAGTTTTACTCGCTCCACCCCATGAAGTAATACAGTAAGTCAAAATTGACTGACAAAGAGCAAAGTATACTTGCCTAATTATTTTTGGATCTGCAATAAATCGTATCTTTTTGAATACGTATATCAGCTTACGAATTCTATTATTTAGAGCTTCCATATGTGGTTTGAAGGAAAGGGTTTCATCTATTATAATACCCAGGTATTTTATTTTATCTGTCTTTTTAATATTAGGACACTTACACTGGCTATCTACAGGGACTGGACAACAATGAGCATGCAACGCTGAGGGGATCTTCGATATTTGCTTGCGCATCGAAAACTTAATGTAATTAGTCTTATCTGCATTTAGGGTCAGTGAGTTATTTTGAAGCCATTTATTTACAATGTTGTATCCGTGTTGCGCAAGATTGTAGACTTCATTTTCTGAGTCAGCCGGAAAAAGTAGAGCAGTGTCGTCAGCGTAAGTTATAATAGTGCCATGCTCTAGCTTTAGATTGCAAAGGTCATTTATGTAGATCAAAAACAGTGTGGGCCCTAAAATACTTCCTTGAGGAACACCAAAAAATGTGTTTTTTTGAACAGCGCTGAGAACATTGCCAATCTTTACGCACTGGGAACGATCTTCTAAATAACTTTTAAACATTCTCAGCTGGGTGCCTCTTACACCCATGTGCTCAAGCTTGCGCAACAGGATTGGAATGGAAACTGTGTCAAAAGCTTTGGCGAGGTCCAGGAAAATTCCTACTGTGTGGTTACCCTTGTCAAGTTCTTGCGCTAGATAGTCAGTCAGATGGTGTACCGCATCAGCAGTTGAAACTTTAGGCCTAAATCCAAACTGCCGTTCAGACAGAATTGATTTATCTTCCAAATATTTCAACAACCTTTTGTTTATAATTTTTTCCAATATTTTTGACATCGAAGGCAGTAAAGAAATAGGTCTATAATTCGTCACCTGCTCTTTGCTTCCTGATTTATAGACAGGTATGATTACAGCTTTTTTGAGACACTCAGGGAAATGACCTGATGATAAACAAATGCGGAAAATATAAGTCAGTGGTCGTACCAAAATGTCTTTGAATTTTTTGATAATTTTATTCGATATATTATCCCAGCCAACTGCACAGTCTTCTTTCAAGGTCATAATTATACTTTCTACCTCAGTCTCGTCAGTATCTAGCAGAGCAAAGGATGTTAAACTAGTGCTGCATGCTAAAGGAGTGCTTGTTGGGTTTTGGGACTGATTCAGTTTTTTTTTCTGCCAGACACTTTCCAACATTAACAAAGAACTTATTTGCTATGTTAGCGGATTCCAGCGGTGACGAGTGTGCTTGTAATAAACCTGAAGATGACTCATATTGTTTCGTTGTATACGTTGTTAATATCTCCAACTACAATCGTGTTTTTGATGGATGACAGGGTTTGCAAGGTCTCATTCAGAGAGTCGGTAAAAATGCTAGTATTTTTAAAAGACGGAGGTCGATATAATGCTAATATCGCAAAGTCTGATCCAATTTTAACTAACAATCTGTTACAGTCGTGCATATCAGGTTCCTGAACAGAGACATTGAGATGATCTCTTGCATAAACTATCACCCCATCATTTTGGTTGTAATTTATAGTACTTCTATACATATTATATCCCGGGATTAGTGGTATGTTGTATTGTTTAGCAAGCCAGCATTCGGTTAAAACAATAACGTCACAATTTATGTTTAGCCGTTGCTGAAATGTACTAAAGCTATCAAAATTTTTAAAAACACTGCGAATATTTTGAGTTAATATGGTTAGCGGTGTTTTGTAGCCGGATAGATATTGTTTGCAGTTTTCAGCTTCACAAACCTTGGACTCGGATACAGAGAAATTATCTAAATCATTAATCAAACTATTTATCATAATGATAATTTAAAAAAAAAATAAAAAAAAAAAGAAGGTCAGAAAAATAACTAATTTACGGCGCTCTTAGGCGCCTCCATAATCTACAGAATTGATGTACCTTTTTTCAGCCATTATTTTCGCGGGGCAGTCAGCAGCGCCTGTGTTATGCTTGTCTGGCTTTTTGAAATGCAAGCAAGTAGCGCATTTTGGTTCGTCAGCCTTTTTTGGACATTCTTTTATTGAGTGACCTTGATCACCACAGTGGCCGCAGGTATACGATGTCTGTCGACATGACTTGGCCGCATGTCCATACTGCTGACACTTATAACATCGGGTGACCAAGGTAAAGTCTCTCACAGGGCATGATGACCAATTTACAAAAACTCGGTCTTGTGATATCAGGGCTTTGCGTATGACTGCAGATACTTCAACTATGTAATTACAGGTCTCACTGTCTTTCTTACCTGACTTATGACTTAATTTAATTGAGCTCAAAAACGTCTCAAGGCTGTGGGTCTGAAGTTTTTCGGCTATATTTTGCTCGTACAAACATGTAAAAACCTCACTATCCTGCATTGATGTTGGGACTCCTAAAATCACAACCCTAGGCTTCCTTTTATGGGGCTCGTCGACTGTTAGGCCTGAATTTGTTAGCTGCACCGATTGTCTCAGCTTCTCGATGTCGTCCTTTGTTTCGGTGCTGATGATTACACCGCCGTTCTTCGTCTTGCGCAGGCCTCTCACATGAAGCTTCATTTGTTCGGGGTTGATAATTTTTTGGACAAGAGTTTTGGTCTCATCGCTGGTCTTTAACTTGTCACTCGGATAGATGGCCACAGAACTCACATAACTCGGCTGGATAAAATTGTTGGCACCTTTCTTTACCATGTCAGCAAAGGATGATCCCTGGACAGGTTTCGCCGAATCTTCGATACGCAGCTTAAGGTTCTGTATCTGCTGCGAAAGATCGAGTTGGTTTTCCAGAGTTCTGACTGTGTAGTGCGATTGGAGTGCTTTCGCTTTGACGGACTGGTACATGACGGCCATCTGCGAAGTCCCGTGTCCAATTTTCCGGCATAAGCTATTGACGCGCGTTTTCTGCTCCACATTCAACTTTCCCTCAGCTGCAATAGTGCACACCTCCTTCAGGCTCTGTTCGATAACCGCCATCCAGTTCTGAATTTCTGACGTCGAGACAACTTCAGGGGCATCGTTCCTTTGGTTAGGCACTTGAGAGGTAGAAGTGGGTACAGCCACAGGCACAGGTGTTGAAGGTGGTGAGCGAACACCTTTACTACTCCGGATGAATGGACTATCCTCCATCATGAAGCAGGTTATTGTGTTCCTGTTAAACACCGGACATTTCTACTTACACACCTTTCACAAATATAATGTAAGAGTATGAGTCACTACTGGCTATTTGGATAAACTAGGTCACAATTTTGCAAGTGATTATTTGTTTATTGTAATAATCGCTCGATACGTCTGTTCACTACGATCGGCAATTTTCGAATAAAAAAAAAAATAAAAAAAATAAAACTGAAAAATAAGATTTTTTTTTCTACGTATTTTTCCAGGATAAAAAGTATCCCATTTTATTCCCAGGATAATAAGGTATAATTATACCAAGTTTCATCGAAATCGAACCGTTACTTTTCACGTGATGCCTGCATATACAGACAGACAGACAGACAGACAGACAAAAATTTTTTAACCACATATTTGGGTTTGGTATCGATCCAGCAACACCTCCCGCTATTTATTTTTTCAATATTTTCAATGTACAGAATTGACCCTTCTACAGATTTATTATATGTATAGACTATCCATTCACATTTGCAGCCCTACTGTACAACGGCGCACAAGTTTAAAAAAAAATTGCAACATGCGTAATAATGAATTAACAGCTGGTCGTGGCAGCAGTCGGGACCGACAGCACCTAGAACACCGTCGCCTCCTTTCGTGAGAAAGTAAAGGTCGCTAAGGAAGTGGGAATGTCCCACCGCTGCCGGCGAGACGCGAGTAGAGCCAGCAACTAAAACCAAAACGGGTCGGCGAGCAACGAGCAGCGAGTGTGCGACGGCGACCAGCGATTCTCGCTGGTAGACGAGTACTCGCCGGCGCGGCGGCCGTGTGAACACTGAACACAAATCATGGCGGGACCCATTTGAATTTGAAAATATAATAAAAATGGTAGAGATGGTCCCGCCTGCTTCCAACTTTTGTTTAATTTAAAATGGGCTTGTTTTTAGCTTTTCAGTTTTTTACCGCAGTCGGGTTTTTTATTTTTTTAATAATATTTTTTTTATTTCCAGCTTTTTAGTTTATAAATGTGAAAGATTTCGCAGACGATTTTAGTTCTGGGTACGTGTTTTTTACGATTTGTCACTTCGTATTACTTTTAACCATATAAGTTGTAAATATTTTTGTAATCACCTTTTAAAACCCTTTATATTGATTGCACTCGATAGGTTTTGAGAAAAAAAAAAAAATTAAGACATAATATGGCGCCAAAAATCAGCCGTTTTAATTATTTTTCAATTTTGATATACCCAGTGTCACTCTCACAACTAAAACGAATCTAACGGCACCTCTCAAGCTGAAATCAATCAAGCCGTTTAGGCTACAGAGCGTGCCAAAGAAATATACATACATACATACATACACTCGAAAAACATAACCTCCTTCTGGTGCAGTCGGGTAAAAATAGGGGGCCGCCATTAGAATACCAGTTTCGGCTTAAAACCGGATTCTTGACCGGGGTCGACTTATAAATGCAGTCTGTTTTATAAACTGCAATTCTACCAATTCCTTTGATATAATAGGAGAATTTGCAAAGCTTTTATGTAAATAAATCTATTTTACGTACCGGCCGGGGTGATATTAGTTGAATCTCGAGAAATAAGGTACACAAAACAGGGGCCGACTTTAGAAATATTAAAGTTCGTAATGTCGGCCAGCCTGGAATTCGAGCGTCACTATACAGGCTGATTACTTTTGTATTTTTTCACTGATTGTGCGGGTAGTCATTTTGAATAACTATACAGGGTGTAAGGGAAACGCTTCCGAAAACGAAGACAGGAGATAGGACTACTGATTCTCGATACGATACCATCCAAAAATCTGAAAAAAAATGAACAATTTTACCAATTTTTTTAGCATGCTGTGAGAAACATTTTTTTCTTTACAACTCTAACAAGCAATGTATTCGTAAATGAATATCATCTGACGCTCGGCGCATGACCTCGAGTTCAAAGTGCGCGCGCGCTCGCCGACAGCCGCGCGGCCGACGACCCAAAGTCCACACGACGCGACGGCTGAAGGTCGTGCGGCGGTGCCATGTGATGTGTGATCCTAATAGACTCCTAACTTTTACTCGATCGCTTGAAGCAAATGTCTTTTCAGTTCACTTCTACCTACTTGTGAGATATCTTCTGCTTTCGGATTCCATTCATACAAGGATCGTAATGAATGACTTTCCCCTTGAACAGGGTTACAATTTTATTTTGATCCGAATGTTCGCAAATTTACCTTACAAATCAGAAAAATCCAATTTTCTTTGCTTAACCTTGAGACCCATATCGAAGGTAGTTCTAGTTAGATACCTACTGTGATACCGATTGGGAAAGAAAAGTATAAAAAGTTGATTATGTACAAAGACATTGACTTTACAAGCAACTTTGTTAATTCGTTCATGAAAATCTTGTACAGCAACAAAAATGAAATGTTTACCTACCTTCATCACGGTCACATTATCTCTAGACCTGGCGTCGATGACTTCATATCGGCAAACTTAACAATAAATACCCTAAAATAACGAGACGCGTTTGAGCAACGAAGAGGTCACAATTATTCTTCAATATTAAAACAAAACAATAATAAACATAGTATTACAATACAAAAAGTTTACAGAACAAAAACATATAAAATTTTACATTTGTCAATTTTCACTATCGAAAATCCCTAATAACTTCAAAACGGATCACCCTATTTACACAATTTATTTTGCCCTATCCGTTTTAGTTATAAACCTAACAAATGACACTAAAAACAACTCAATATCTACACAAACAAAAAATCATGTTTTCAACTTACGTAATAGGCAAAGAAATGTCTTAAATTAAAAAAATCAAAAAACCCGACTGCGGTAAAAAACTTAAGTTAAAAGAAACTGAAAAGCTAAAAACAAGCCCATTTTAAATTAAATAAAAGTTGGAAGCAGGCGGGACCCACATCATTTTTATTGTATTTTCAAATTCAAATGGGTCCCGCCTGCTTCCAACTTTTATTCGTTTAAATCGTCTGCGAAATCTTTCAAATTTGTAAACTAAAAGTTTACAAATTTGAAAGATTTCGCAGACGATTTAGTTCTTGGTAGGTGTTTTTTTGCGATTTGTCACTTCGAATTGCTTTTAAGTATATATGTTGTATATATTTTTGTAATCACCTTTTAAAACCCTTTATTTTGATACCCCACTCGATAGGTTTTGAAAAAAAAAATTAAAAAAATATATTTAATATGGCGTCCAGTAGTCGCCATATTTAATTTTCACTAACGTCATGTCTTTAGTGACACTCGCAGGACTAAGAGAAATCGATTAACGTGTGAATCATAAAAATCGGCCCAGGCGTTTGGTCTGTATAGTGCTTCAAAGGAACATATAAACATACATACATACATAGACTGATGAACACATTACCACTCCTTTGCGTCGCGCAGTCGGGTAAAAAACTGTGATCCCATGTCTCAGTGCCGCCATCTGCCAAAGTATAGCAAAATTAGAGCGGCAATTTATTCAATTAGATTCAGCTATCGCCCGGTAGATGGCCAGTGTGGCTAGTGTTGCCAGATACGATTCTCAATCGATGGATTGAAAATCGGATCGGTGGTGCCTGAAAAATCTAATATAAATCAAATCAGTTAGATGAATATCGAAAACTAAACAAATTAGGCAAAAAAACTTTTTTACAAAAAAAAAACAACCGACTTTCAAAAAACACTATAAAGTGAAAAATAACTTTAATTTCGGAAGTCGGTGTCTTTGGATTTGTATTTTAGTTTTGTGCCACCGACTTCCGAAATTAAAGTTATTTTTCACTTTATAGTGTTTTTTGAAAGTCGGTTGTTTTTTTTTTGTAAAAAAGTTTTTATTTTTCACTTTTTAGTGGGTCAGTTTGTAATTTATCTAAGTTACAATAGCCTAATGTCAACTGCTCATCACCTTTTTCAAAATATTGCTTACCCGATGCAGCTAGGTTAATTGTTGAGGAGTTCCCCTAATAAGAACTAGGAGAACTGGAGCTGATTGAGAAGTCACCATCAGCTCCATTTCACCATACATACCATATGCAGAGTAAACGAAAAGATCGTTAATGTAGACAATGTAGATAATTTTTTAGATTTTTGTTGTTGTTGATTTTTCAAAAACCGCTTGTCCGATTTCGATAAAATATTCATGGGACCATTTGGGAAGTATACCCTTTCCAACAAAAAAAGAATTTTTCAAATCGGTTGGCAAGCGACGGAGTAATGCGCGAACAAATATAAAAAAAAAAAAAAATACAAACATCCGAATTGAGAACCTCCTCCTTTTTTAGAAGTCGGTTAAAAAGAAGGAATACCTAGGGATTGTAACAAAAAAATTAAAATTTTATTCGCTACTATTCATTGTCCGTATCACCGTCTATGACAAGGTATCAGTTTGTCTAGGTCAGAATGACGGGTGTACTGTCGCAGAAATGTATATGTTGTATATGAAAGGAATGTACCTGTTCCCTTAATTGCCTGTTCTCCAAAACAAAATCCTACCTTGTTTCAAGTCTATTGAAACTGCCAAAGAAAACGGTTGCACAAAAATAAGTAGCACAATTGTTTAAAATCACAATAAATAAAAAAAAACAGTAAATAAGCATATTAATACGCTTATATCCTAACGCCGTCTACATGAAAAGGGTTGCCAATTATACTTACGCTATTGCTGTTCTGCCTGATGTTCAGCCTTTATGTTACATAGAACTTGTTTAGAAATATCCTCAAAGTTCACCCTCCAAAATTATAATGCCGTTTTTCACATAATTTTGTTCCCGTTTATGGGCTAATTATTTAATTTACTCAGCTATCGAGCTTTATTATGTTACTTTGAGCCTTTGGCATGCTGGACAAATATAAAATTATTCCATCCAACTTAGGTACCTTCGCTCGCTTAGGTTCGCTCAGGTTAGGTTCGCTCGGGTTAGGTTCGCTCGGGTTAGGTTCGCTCGGGTTAGGTTCGCTCGGGTTAGGTTCGCTCGGGTTAGGTTCGCTCGGGTTAGGTTCGCTCGGGTTAGGTTCGCTCGGGTTAGGTTCGCTCGGGTTAGGTTCGCTCGGGTTAGGTTCGCTCGGGTTAGGTTCGCTCGGGTTAGGTTCGCTCGGGTTAGGTTCGCTCGGGTTAGGTTCGCTCGGGTTAGGTTAGGTTAGGTTAGGTTAGGTTAGGTTAGGTTAGGTTAGGTTAGGTTAGGTTAGGTTAGGTTAGGTTAGGTTAGGTTAGGTTAGGTTAGGTTAGGTTAGGTTAGGTTAGGTTAGGTTAGGTTAGGTTAGGTTAGGTTAGGTTAGGTTAGGTTAGGTTAGGTTAGGTTAGGTTAGGTTAGGTTAGGTTAGGTTAGGTTAGGTTAGGTTAGGTTAGGTTAGGTTAGGTTAGGTTAGGTTAGGTTAGGTTAGGTTAGGTTAGGTTAGGTTAGGTTAGGTTAGGTTAGGTTAGGTTAGGTTAGGTTAGGTTAGGTTAGGTTAGGTTAGGTTAGGTTAGGTTAGGTTAGGTTAGGTTAGGTTAGGTTAGGTTTTTTTTTTTTTTTTTTTTTTTTTTTTTTTTTTGTTTTGGCAGGAGTGGGAAATCCTCATGGACACCCAGACTGTCTCACTAGTGGGTCAGTCTGGGTAGTGCCGGACTCTTACCGGCTAAAACCACACTCCTGCCTTTGCTGAGTGTCCCTCTGACATGATCAGAGACCTTTTTAGACAATGAGTTCTGATTCGTCATCCTTTTAATTTTTTATTTATGTGCAGTCCCGTATTAGGAAGTAGGGAGTTCCTGGAAGCATTCTGCGCCTCACTACATCTTATTTTCTCATGTTTTCTGAATGTTGTTGTTGTTATAAAGGTGATTTTAATAGCTAATTATATGTGATTCATTTTTAAGTAACTTATTTTCCTATATTATGATTTTTTGTATTTTTGTGTTTACACGTTTATGTCTACCTATCTTATTCCAATACTATTTTATCTTAAACTTATTTTAATAGCTCACGTATTTCTTAGCTCGTATATAAATATCTTACTTTTCTATATTATTTATGTATTTTTGTGTTTTCATGTTTGAGTCTATGTAGCTAATTTCAAAAATGTTTTTATCAATAACTTAACTTAATATCTAACATATTTCTTAGTTAATATAATAAGTAACGTTTTCCTATATTATTTATGTATTTTTATATTTTCATGTTTGAGTCTACCTAATTCCAATAGTAATTTTAACTAAAACTTAATCTACCCTATGTTTATGCTATGGCTATGCTAATATATATACAATATATCATATAGACATAATATTTCTTATACTAATTGATTACATTTATTTCTTGTCATATAAATTATTACTATTAATTTTGTGTTCACTATTTTGTTTTTATTTTCAGTCAATCCTGGCAGACTCACGGCTGGTATTTGGTCTATAATTTTTACTTCAACAAGCTCGTCGGACCACAACGATAAGGTTAGTTTGTCCATAATATTTTTTCTAGTGTCTGAATTTATGTAACCGTATGATCTATTTCTTAGAACTATTTTATGGTTAGGTTAGGTTAGGTTAGGTTAGGTTAGGTTAGGTTAGGTTAGGTTAGGTTAGGTTAGGTTAGGTTAGGTTAGGTTAGGTTAGGTTAGGTTAGGTTAGGTTAGGTTAGGTTAGGTTAGGTTAGGTTAGGTTAGGTTAGGTTAGGTTAGGTTAGGTTAGGTTAGGTTAGGTTAGGTTAGGTTAGGTTAGGTTAGGTTAGGTTAGGTTAGGTTAGGTTAGGTTAGGTTAGGTTAGGTTAGGTTAGGTTAGGTTAGGTTAGGTTAGGTTAGGTTAGGTTAGGTTAGGTTAGGTTAGGTTAGGTTAGGTTAGGTTAGGTTAGGTTAGGTTAGGTTAGGTTAGGTTAGGTTAGGTTAGGTTAGGTTAGGTTAGGTTAGGTTAGGTTAGGTTAGGTTAGGTTAGGTTAGGTTAGGTTAGGTTAGGTTAGGTTAGGTTAGGTTAGGTTAGGTTAGGTTAGGTTAGGTTAGGTTAGGTTAGGTTAGGTTAGGTTAGGTTAGGTTAGGTTAGGTTAGGTTAGGTTAGGTTAGGTTAGGTTTTTTTTTTTTTTTTTTTTTTTTTTTTTTTTTTTTTTTTTTTTTTTTTTTTTTTTTTTTTTTTTTTTTTTTTTTTTTTTGTGCTTTTCCCCGTTCATGGGCACAACGGGATCTTGTTAATCTACTTTGCTCATTCGTTCCAGTTCTCGCATTTATTCCTCTCGCACTTTCATGCTTCATACTGTATCTTTCTTTCGCTCATGCTTACATTCTTAGCCGGGTGGGACTCCCGCTATTCTATCTACTCTGACTTTTTTATTTATCTTTATTCAGGGATATTTAAGTACACATCTTTCTTTTATTATCGCTTACATTGATGCTTATAAACTTATATCTATTCCATAATTATATTTCTTAATGATAATTTTTATTTATTCTTAATAACAAGACTTATATTAACTGTTTCTTAGTATCTTATTTAAACATTATTTCTTATTTCTATATTATGCTATACCTATACTTTCTTATTCTGTTACAATTTAGTTACAGGAAATTTCGAGCCTATTTTCTAACAGTTTTAGTTTACAGTAAAATTATCTATTGTTTTTCTAACACAATGAAGGTTCCAATTTGATGTTCTTATCATTGGTTTTGGGATACGTGTTTTGTGTATCTGCGTGTCAGGGGTTTTTAAGTACATATCTTTCTTTTATTATCCTTTGCATTGATTTTTATACACTTATTAACTTATATCTATTCATACTTATATTGCTAAGTGCTAATTTTATTTATTCTCAGTAACAAAACTTGTAATATAAGTACTGTTTCTTATATCTTGTTTAAACATTATTTCTTATTTCTATTTTATACTATACCTATTCCTTCTTATTCTATTACAAATTAGTTACTAAGTGTTTCAAGCCTATTTTCTAACATTTTGAGTTTATAGTTAAATTATCTATTATTTTTCTAACGCAATGAAGGTTCCAGTTTTTTGTTCTTATCATCGGTTTTGGGATACGTGTTTTGTGTATGTGCGTGTGTTTTACTATCAATTTTTAAATACAAGGTGATTTGCGGCAATAACATATATATATACTCAGATTATACATATTTATTGTCATTTCTTATTCTGGGATTTTTACTTTCCTCGTTTGTTTTAGGGGTTGTGCAAGGTACGTGTTTGGTGATATGCGTATGTTTTTGATATACTTGTATATATTTATTATATGTTTTATATATCTGTGTTTTTTGATGGTGTTGCTATTCTTGTGTGTTCCTATGTGTGTTACTGTGTGTGTACCTGTGTGTGTTCTCATTTGTTTTAGGGGTTGTGTAGGGTACGTGTTTTGTGATATGCGTGCGTTTCGATATACTTTGTATATATTAACTATATATTTTATATATCTGTGTTTTTTGATGGTGTTGCTGTTCTGGTGTGTTCCTGTGTGCGTTCCTGTGTGTGTTCTTGTGTGTGTTGCGTACATCCTTGGGAGCTGTTTAGGCGTATGCCGTTGTCGTCCGAGCCAGATAGTCCCATTTCTTGCGGACCGGACACTCCACGCTGAACGCGTTGTGGTCGATCTTCTGAAGCTTCGAGTGCATGCAGTTGCGGCACTGCGGTTCATTACCCGCGACAAACTCCAGGCACTTCTCGCGCAAATGCGGCCCTCCGCAGTGACTACAACTGTCTGCACTCTCGGTACAAAATTTCCGGCCATGCCCGAATGCTAAGCATTTCGTGCACTGGATGAGCGGTGACTGATCCTCCACCCTGACCCTTTGCAGGTCAAGGTAAAGAGCCCCAGCCTCCGTCATCCTCTGCCATACCTTGGGTCTGACTTGGACGACAACGTGCGAGGTCTTGGGGTTTCTGGTCCTCTTCTTATATTTTATGGTCATTTCTCTATCTTCTTGTCCTAAGTCCCTGAATATATTTTGATTTTGCGAGTAGAGCGCCTTAACCATCTCGTCGTCATCGCTGTCCACAAAGACATCTTTCAGGACGACGAGCGGGTTCTTATTTTGCATGGGCGCTACTATTAACCCTTTACCCCGGCTCTCAATCCTGTCTTTAACCTTCTTGAGTTCGGCTTCTGAATCGCACCCCAGTATCACTGTCTGGTTCTTAGCCTTACGGACTTTATTTATTTTTAGGCCAGTTCTCCTGGCATCGACCGCCTCCTTCACCCCAGCGAGCACCTCGTCGGCAGTTTCCTGGCTGCCTTCAGAGGTGACCGCTATCGAGTGAAGTGCCGGCCGACGCCCGGGTTTGGCTGCCGCAACGTCGGCGTATGTTTGTGGGTCGGTTTTTTGTGCGCATACCACTTCCCTGATGGCTTCCTTGATTTTCTCGGTTCCGGCGGTGACCTCCCCGACAACGCCACTGATTTGCTCTTCGATGGTAGCCGCGGCATGGCCAACGATCCTCACCCCTTCCGTCGTGTGGTCTATGTCCGCTTTCACTGCGTCAACCTTGTCGCTGATCTCGGCAAGCCCGTCAGCGACCTTGTCGAGGATGTCGGAGCCGCACTCGTCGTAGCGCTCGGTCATGACTTGGAAGCCTTCGGACATTTTTAATTCAAGGTCGTTGAGCCGCGTCTTAATATTTGTCTCCACCTTTTCCAGCCTTTCCAATAGCTTCTCCGGTGATTCGGGTGATTTAGGCGTGGTGTTGGTCCTTGTGGGCGGAGCTGTTTTAGGCGCTGTTTCCAGGTCCTTCATCCGTTTGCTCAATTCGAACAAGATCCGAAGACTTTTATCCGACTGAATCTCCAGGAAGGTCTTTATGTCTCTCCTCATCTGAGGGTAATCTTTGACTCTTGCTGGGATGTCTTCAAATGTCTTCATGACCTCCTGGAGAAGACTGTCATTGGATTGTGCAGCGTAGGTGTCCGTCTGCTTTTTGTAAAGCTCCATATTGTCTACGGATCTCCTCTTCCGTTCTGGTCTCCGGATAAAGGTCCTGGCGGCGTCCAGCGCCTGTCCAGGCGGCCCTGTGGGGCTGGGAGTTGCGGCGCGAACGACGACGCCAGAGGTCCCAGCCGACGACGACGGTGGCGTTCCAGTCGTTTTCGCTAGGGTTCCTCGAGCAGTGTCTTTTTTGCCGAACGTCAGGGATAACCCCTTCGGCGCTTCTCGCGCTCCAGAGGGACCCCCATTTCCCGGGCGGGTAGGCGACGGAGACTCCCGCGACCCGCTGGCGCCGGCCACTGGCCCTCTCCCCACTGGAGTGCGAATTCCGAACATTCTTTGTTGCTAAGATTCCGCCTGTGGTGTACCTACGTTGTGTGGCTTGTGTGTATAGGGCACAGCGAACGGGGAAAGTTGTCTAAGTGTTTGTCATAAAAGAATAAAATAAATAATATTTATAGTGTCAATAAACCATACGGTTTGTCAATTTGTCAGTATCTGACCCTGTATAGGGGCGAGTGTTAATGTTTTAACTACACTGCACTATAGTGTGCAGTCTCGTTTCAACCCTGTAAAGGGGGGTCAAAATCAATCAGTCAAATTTCACTTTACAGGGTTTTCCTATCCACCGTAGTTTATAAGTTACTGGTTTATTTGTGTGAGGGTGGGGGGGGTCCAATCAGGAGGGGAGAGGGTTCCTCTAGTGCGACTTTAGCCGTGGTGTCTTCGACACCACCAAGGCTGATTTTGAGGTCAAAATGGCTCTAAGTCCTCTCCTTCCCGAGATATGGCCCTTTAAAGGATTAGGGGGGGGAAGGTTCAGAAAAACGGGGGGGAGGGTACCTCAAGTGCGACTTTAGCCGTGGTGTCTTCGACACCACAAAGGCTGATTTTGAGGTCAAAATGACTGTAAGTCCTCTCCTTCCCGAAATATGGCCTAATAAAGGATGAGGGGGGGAAGGTTTTTATTTTGGGTTATAGGAGGGGCGGTATTCCGGGACTTCACCGGAGCCGAAGGGGAGGTCTTTTCCTTCTGATTTCAAAGACCCCAAACTCGGTTGGTCTACGGCGTCCGGTTCCAAAGTTGAGGCCCGGGGGGGTGAAGTAGTAGTGAAGAGGGGGGGGGGGGATTGTACACAAAAGATTCTGGAGATTCCAGGTGATCACACGAGGTCTATCAAAGGGGTTCCTGGGGGTACCAGGGGTCAAGGGTTGTCACGGGAGTCGGGGGGGGGGGAAGGGTTAGGAAGGGGGGTTGTGGGTTTGGGCGGTATATAGTATATAAGTATAAGTGGTCTATAGAGAAATAATATATAATTACACAACTAAATAAAGTTTTGGGGTCAATAAGGGAGGGGGTCAAAAGGGGGGTCTGGGGGTCTTATCTGAATATAGGCTCTAGATGAGAGGGGGGTTATAGGGGGGGGGAAATTTCTCTCAAAATTTTGATATTCCCAGCCGTTCCCGAGATATTTGAGGGGGAACTAATTTCGGGGGGAGGAGAAGGGAAGGGGTACAGAAGTGGATGACGGGCTGCAACGTACACGTATAATGTTGTACGTATATATATGCAGGCGAGCGCCGAGACGGGCAAGGGGTATGGTTCGAGGTTTTTTAGGGGGGGGGGGGAGGGGTTGGAAGGTCTTTGGAGGAATTTGAAGGATTATGACATGTACATATATAAATAGTGACAGAAGTAATGATGGTTTACTTAGGATGTTGGAGAAGGGCGGTGGGTCGGGGGGGGTAGGTAATTTTTAATAAAATATACAATTTAAATTTACAAAAAGGGGGTTCGAAAGGGGGTGGACAGGAGAGTGATGCTGTATATCTATACGTAGTATAGATATCCAGGGTGGCGTTAAAAATAGGCTAACTCGCTCCGTTTCCGAGATACAGGCGTTTTAGGGATTTTAAAAGTCCCGGGTTCGATTCCCGGTTGGTGAAAACGATTTTTTAAGATTTCCTAGGGTTCTGTAGGTGCTAGACTAACATGCGAGGTGTCAAAAGACGCGTCTCCTTGCGGCCTATTCAGCTATGTATTAATTGAAATAATAAAAATTTAAAATTAAATTATAAAAAAAAATTTGCAAAAAGAAGATTAAAATAAGAAAAATAAGAAAATAAGAATTAATTTTCGAAATCTGGAGTAACGACCACCAGACAAAAGTCGGGCTCAGAGATACACACCAGAGTTAAGTATGCTGCCATGTACCTATTGATTTATATTTAGTGGAATTTTTGTATAGAAAGAATTGTTATTGTTTACTTTTTCTCAATTTCTACTGGTGTATATATATTTCGCGTGGGTTTATTGTATGTCACTGGATAGAGGATGAAATTCCCTATCCAGTGATGTTAAATTTTGATTTTTTATTAGCCCAGAAGGGGTGTATATTTATACTTTAAAGAAGAATTTTTATGGAAAACTGTTTGTTATTGTTGTTATTGTCGAAAATTTTTGGTAAATATATGTTGCGGGTGGGTGTAATATATGTTACTAGATAGAGGACGAAAATCCCTATCCAGTGATGTCAATTTTGGATTTTTTGCTAACCCAGAGGGGGTGTATTTTAAAATTTTAAAAATGTGTGGAACAAAAATAAATACTATAAAGCCGGTTTTTATCATTAATTAATGACTTAAAAATATGACAACTATAAAACACCCTTAAGAATTAGGAGCTTCTTCTATAAAAAATTTTTTCAGCGTAATTGGGGTTGAATTATCCAACCCCCAAATTTTTGAAACTTTAAAAATGTGATAACTTTAAAACTAATTAACTGATTTAGATAAAATTTAAAACATATATAGGGGTGCTAGGATACAATTTTTTGAGCTGATAAAAAATATAGGTCACCGCTTTAGATTTCTAGTTATTAATTATCTAAATTTACATAAAACTTAAAACCTTATTTTTTAGGTGTTCCCGGGTGGTTTTCTTCCAGGTCAAGGTAGCTCCCGGCTCCTCGTCCGTGTCGCCTCCAGGATTTACTCCTGGATTTTGTCCAATCCCTCGGGATCTTCGACCACGTTGCACGTGGCTTTTGGTTTTTCAGCTGTATCTCTTGAACCCCAACTCGCAAAATTGCAAGTGAGGTGTCCAGGGGTAGGTCTCGGCAAGGCGCACCCGGCTGCAATCACCGATTTTAATGTTGCCACTCAAAATCGAGCAGCGTTGCGCTCCGAAGTCTTCAAAAAGTAGTTTTTCTTCAATAACTTTTCGGATTTTCCACTTTTCACCAAATAACTTTCACTATAGCATGCCTTGCAGCAGCGCGCATCTAATGATGTATGACACTTGTATTTTTTCACGAAAAAACCGATTTTTTTGATTTTTCGAACGCGGAGCGACTTAAAACTGATCTGCTCGCGGTGAGGGGTGCCGCGCGACTGGTTAGGTTAGGTTAGGTTAGGTTAGGTTAGGTTAGGTTAGGTTAGGTTAGGTTAGGTTAGGTTAGGTTAGGTTAGGTTAGGTTAGGTTAGGTTAGGTTAGGTTAGGTTAGGTTAGGTTAGGTTAGGTTAGGTTAGGTTAGGTTAGGTTAGGTTAGGTTAGGTTAGGTTAGGTTAGGTTAGGTTAGGTTAGGTTAGGTTAGGTTAGGTTAGGTTAGGTTAGGTTAGGTTAGGTTAGGTTAGGTTAGGTTAGGTTAGGTTAGGTTAGGTTAGGTTAGGTTAGGTTAGGTTAGGTTAGGTTAGGTTAGGTTAGGTTTTTTTTTTTTTTTTTTTTTTTTTTTTTTTTTTTTTTTTTTTTTTTTTTTTTTTTTTTTTTTTTTTTTTTTTTTTTTTTTTTTTTTTTTTTTTTTTTTTTTAATATTCACCCGTAATCACAGGGCGTTGCGTGTTTCCTCTGACATGATCAGAGACCTTTTTTATATATTTATTTATTTCAAACAGTCCTGTTAATATATTTTACACGAATTTCCTAACTAATGTTATTATTACATGTTAGTCTTTAAACGGACAGCTTATATTTTTACTTTATACAGTGCTTTAGGTTACCCAAGTACATGATAATTTAAACTTGTTTATAAATTTTCGGTTACAGTTAACCTATTTTAATACATAGTTTAGTTTCATTTCCTGGTGGGATTACAAAATTTTTTCTTATTCCTATTTCATGCAAGTCAATATATTTTATACGTATTTCTTAATTTTACTTATGACTACACAATTATTATTATTTACTTATTTATTAAACTTATGCCTTTATTTCCTTACATATTATTTTATTCTTTTTAGGTTATACATTTTATATCTGGGTAGGGTTAACATGTTTTATCTATATTTATCAACTTATATAAATGCCTTAATTATCTATAATCTTACTTTATACTATTATGAATTTTATGCTAGTCTATATATTTTGTACTAATATATATATATAGCATAGATTTATTATTCTTATTTATTTCTATTTATTACAATTTTTGCAATATCGTTTATATAGTTTATAAATGTTTCTCTATGTTTCCTGCTAGATATAAGTTCTGGGAAGTTTTTAGCTACCATTTTACACTCTAGTTTGCTTTCAGCCTCTATTCTCTTTAGGGCGTGTACAGGACAGTCGGTCAAAATATGTTCGACCGTTTCGGGAGTTCCTGGTTGACAGATGCACGATGAGTTCTCCTTGCACCTGAACCGATTCAGGTACTCAGAGAACCCACCGTGCCCCGTTAGTACCTGGGTGGTGAGATTCGTTGGGACCATTTGTCGAACTACCTTGTAGGAATTTATGACATCGGGGAAGAAAAGTTTTGTTACTCCAGCCCGATTACTTTGTTTGTACCTTTGGTTCCATTCATCAATCGACTCCTTTCGGATCTGTCGCTTGATGAATGAAACTGGGCATAGATCGTAGTCAGGTTTTCTTTTTGTATTAAGAGCCGCGTGTTTCGCCAGTTCATCCGCCCTCTCGTTTCCCGCAAGACCCGCATGTGCCTTGATCCAGAACAAAGACACAGTTTTGTTCTGGCTTTCAATGGCCTTTAGGTTCTTGCGGGTTTCAACTGCCAGGGGATGCGTTGTTCTGGGGTTGGCTATGGTCTCCAGTGCAGACCTGGAGTCACTGTAAATGCCATAGCTCTCCTCTCCTCTCCGCTGGATCACCTCGGTGGCTCTACACACCGCGAGGAGTTCCGCCTGGTATACCGTGCAGTATGGGGCCAGCTTGAGTTTTAGGGTTTTCACCTCTGCTACACTATCCCATAGGGATACCGCTGCTCCCACCTTGCCCTCAATCCGGCTGCCAACGGTAAATATCCGAATAGCTTGGGTGTTGTAGCTATTTAATTGTTCTTGGTCTACCAGGCTCACGAACTCTATCGCAGTGTGCGTCACCGGGTGTGGTGTACTGGCAAACTCGACTCTCCGCTCGACCTCTCTGTCTACTAGCTCCGGTCGGGGTACCCCTCTCCTCGCCTCATACAGGGCGGCTGCCTCTTGTATGCGGAGGTCGAGTGGCAATATTCCGGCCAGAACCAGCGCTGAGTGAAGAGAGGTCGTGCGGTACGCTCCGCATAGTTTTTGGGCAAAACCCCTCTGGACCGCATTTAGGTGGCGTTGAACCCCCAGCTTTTTTGATGCTGAGGACCAGGCGGCAGCTGCGTATGTGATGACGGGCTCTACCGCAGCGGTATATATGATTCGGGTCACTTCCGGGTGGAGACCCCAACTGACCCTGGCAGCTCTCGCCAGCTGCTTATAGACTCCAAGTGCCTTTTTACAGACGTTAGCCGTATGGCTATTAAAGGTCAACTTGGAATCTATTGTGAGCCCCAGGATTTTCATCTCCGAGGACATTCCAATGTCGATCCCTCCCATGGTCAGGTGTGGCGTGTCATATTTAAGTTTTCTTGTAAGCAGCATGGCGCACGTTTTGTGCGGTGCGAACCTGAGCTTATTCATAACACCCCACCCCCGAACATGTTCGAGAGCGGCATTGGCTTGTCTCTGGATGTCTAAGGCCGTGTCTCCCGAAATCACAAGCACCACATCATCCGCAAAAGCCTGACAATAGTAGCCTCTCTGTGCGAGGCTTTCCAGCAATGGGTTCAATACGAGATTCCACAAGATGGGGCCGCCTATTGATCCCTGGACACACCCCTTATTCGTGCTTTTCGCGTACTCGTAGCCAGCATACCTTACCCGGACCTTGCGGTCGCTTAGGTAGCTGGCTATCATCCTCCTGAGGTTCGCAGGGCACTCTTCTTCCGCCAGTCTGACCTTAATGGCCGGCCACCACGCACTGTCGAAGGCTCCCTCTATGTCAAGCGAGACCATCGTGACGAGCTTCCTCTCCTGGAGTTTGCCCCTCACGTGGGCCATCAGGTCATAGAGGGAGTCTTCCGTGCTTCGTTGTGGCATAAAGCCATACTGGTGGGGACTTATTCGGGGCGCCAGGTACCAAACTATCCTTCTAACCATCATTTTCTCCAGTATTTTACCCATCACTGGCAACAGTCCAATTGGCCTATAGGACTTGGGACTGGTGTAATTGTCCTTGCCTGGCTTCCTCAGCACCACCACGGTGGCCTCTTTCCAAGCTGTGGGGAAGTGTGTCAGTTGCCAACATTTGTTAAATAATACCAGATGCAGGTCCATGTCCCGGTATATTACTCGCTGGCAGATATCGGCTGTGAAGCCGTCCGCCCCGGGTGCCTTTTTGGGGTTAAAGCTCTCCGTCGCGAACCTGAGCTCCTCCGTCGTAAACGCTGGGTCATGGGTCTCATTATGTTTCCAGTCGTTTACTCGGTCTGCCAGGGCTCTGATCCGTCGATGGTCTGGGCTATCCTCCTCCTCTGTGTCCTCCGGGTAGAATACTTCCGCCAGTACTTTCGCGGATCCTTCCTGACCTACTTCCCTCCCATTCCAGACCAGTGGCAGATCTTCCTGCCTTTTTGTGGTTTTCTTAATCACCCTGTAAATCCCTTCCCAAACCGATTCTCTGTCCTGTTTCTGACAGAAATCTTTCCAGCTTTCTGTGGAGCGTTTTTTGACCTCTAATTCGTATTTCTCTTTTGCTTTCAGGTACAACGCAACCACACCTTCTCTACGTGACGGCGCGGCGCATCGGATTCTTCTCTTCCTGGTGGCGACATCGTGCTTCATTGCTTCGAGTTCTTCGGACCACCACGGCATGGTAAGTGTATGGTTTTCCTTTTTCTTAGGTATTGCTTCATTACAAGCTTCTGTTATTACTGTTGTGTATTTTCCAATTATTTCGTCTAAACGTACCTTATTATTTATTTGTTGTATCTGTGCTGTATTGATTTTATTTACTATTTTTAATTGGTCCATTTTTTCATTAAAAAGTTCCCAATTAGCTTTTTTCGTGTTATAAATCCTGGTCGTCCTTTTAATGTTGAAACCCTTCCCTTTTTCTAATTTAATTTTGATTATTATGCCGTTGTGGTCCGAGCTCGTTAGGTCTTCAGCAACCATCCATTCCTCTACCAGGTCAAGCAAGTCCTCTGTACATAGCGTCACGTCAACGTAGCTTGTCAGTCTGCGTCCTCCTCTGATGGTATCGAAGGTGGGTTTGTTGCCGCAGTTGAGTACCTGGAGGTCTAGTTCCCCGATCATTCCTGCCAGGTCATCGCCTCTGTCGTCGATGGTGCTGCTTCCCCACCACACACTTTTGGCGTTAGCGTCCCCTCCAATGATGGCTTTCTTGGGCTTTAGCTCCTTCATCATGGTTGTTATGTGGTCCAGGTATGGCCCAATGGGTAGATCAGGCTCAAAGTAGTACGAGACGGCGAGCATCTCCCACGTCCTCGTTCGCAGTATCACCACCACGATGTTGTTGGTGGTGAATCTAGGGCACTGTATGACGTCAATGTCATGATTGAACACAACTATCGCCGCCTTTACAGTGCCCCCACTGCCGTCCGAGTCCTGGTAGACCCTAGCCCCCCCGTACGACTTCATTGCCTTAATGCTACCCACATACGGCTCCTGGACCAACGCGATGGCTATTTTTCGCTTTTGAGCCTCGACCATAAGCTCATTAGTCGCCAGTTGTTTGCGTTGGAGGTTGGTTAGGTTAGGTTAGGTTAGGTTAGGTTAGGTTAGGTTAGGTTAGGTTGGGGGACCACCCCACAGTGCTTGCGTCCACGTCGCGTCCCCTGGAAACGGCCCAGTTCTGACCACCGTAACGGAGTGGCAGACTGGGTACGGCCAAAGTGCACTGTGCATTCGCAACTTGTTTTTAACCCTATTGTCTTGTTTGTTTGCGAACCCGCGGGAAACATGTCGAGTCCTGCGCGGGACGCCTGCGGGCGTTTTTTAAAACAAAAAGGCCCTTCTCAGGGCCAACCCAAAGGCCCTTCTCAGGGCCAACCCAAAGGCCCTTCTCAGGGCCAAACCAAAGGCCCTTTTCAGGGCCAACCAAAAGGCCCTTCTCAGGGCCAACCAAAAGGCCCTTCTCAGGGCCACTCCGACGCTTCAGCGTCAGAGACTAGCCGCGCGCCGTCTGCGGCTAGTTTCTTCGGAGGGGCGGACGAGTCGTCCGACAACGACTCACTGATCAGTGTGTCGGACGCGGACGACTCTCGTCCGCGGAAGCGAGTCCACCGGAGCGGTGGGTCCGAGGGCTCCTCGGCTTCGGGGTCGACGCGGTTGTCGAAGGCTAAAAAGCCGACGGTGGCCGCGGAGACCCATGTCGTTGGGCTGTCGAACGCCCAACGCCAGCTGGACCTGGCTCGGCGGGCTCAGCTCCAGCAAGAGCTGGAAGAGCGGGTGGCCGCTACTGAGAAACAGGCGCACGCCGCCCGGGCCAAGTCCGGGTACGGTGCGTCCCGCGTTCTCTACGCGGACCACTCTCTGGCCGAGCTGGAGGGAATGGCGGAGGAGGATGAGAGGGAGATCGTAGAGGTCGCCTCGAAGTCCTCCAACCTAAAGGGGACCTTGCAAAAGGCCCTCAAATGTAGGGCCGCGAGCATGCGCGGCATCATCGCGGAGCTGGTCCAGCGCAAGGCCACCGACGAAACGCGGCAACTGCAGGCGAAGGTTGATCGCCTGCAGTCGGAGGTCAGCCAGCTCCATCAGAAGCTGGCAGAAGCCACGGCCCGGCCACAACAGGCCAAAACGAGCCCTGCGGCAGAGGGCCCCGCCTCCAACCTTGAGGATATCATCCGCAAGGTCGTAATGGAGGAGAGGGCCTTCACAAGAGCCTGCTTAGCAGGAATAGAGGACCGGCTCTTGCCGGAGAAACGCCTCCGACCGCCGCTTGCGGCGGATACGAGGCAGTGTGAGCCGGGGCCGTCCTCCTCCCAGACGGAAGATGCCCTTCTCCCTTCCACGACCCCGTCCAACGAGTGGACGGAAGTGGTCCGTAAGGGGAAGGGAAAGGGCAAGAAGTCGACGACGGCCGTCCCTGTCGTCCCCGCCACCACCGCTCCCAGCCAAGCCCAGAGGACCGGCAAGGGAAAGGGGACGGGGAAAGGGAAAGGGAAGAGGGGAAAGGGGCGACTAGTCCCCCCAAAAACCGCGGCCGTCGTGGTGACCCTCACCGCGGAGGCTGCTGACCGGGGGGAGACGTACGCGTCCGTTCTGTTGCGGGCGCGTGCCAATGCGGATCCCACCCAACTGGGGATCGGCAGCGTCTCTTGCCGGCGGACCCAAGCCGGGGCTCGAATTTTCGAGTTCCCGGGGGCAGACGGGAGTACCCACGCGGACCTCTTCGCAGCCAAGCTGCAGGAGGTCATCGCGGATTCCGCCAAGGTGGCCCGGCCGGTCAAGTCAGCGGCCATAGAGGTGGCTGACTTGGACGACTCCGTCACCAAGGAGGAGGTGGTGGCGGCGGTCGCGGCGATAGGGGGCTGTGGCGTCGCAGCGGTCCAAGGCCGGGACATAAGACCCGGCCGCGGCGGCATGGGCACCATTCGCCTCGAGTGCCCAGTCGCCGCTGCCAAAGCCGTCCTTGCCAAGGGACGGCTGATAGTCGGGTTCAGCTCGGGTGCAGTCCGGGCACTCGAGGACCAGCCTCTGCGGTGTTTCCGGTGCTTCGGCATCGGACACACCCGGGCCCTGTGTCCGTCCACGGTCGACAGGACGGACACATGCTTCCGCTGCGGCAAGGAGGGTCACAAAGCCGCCTCCTGCGAGGCCGCCACGCCGCACTGCGCGGTGTGTGCAGCCAGTGGCTGCCCCGCCGACCACGTCACGAGGGGGAGGAATTGCAATCCTCCCCCTAAGCGGGGCAAAGCGCAGGCGCCGACCGGGCCTGCTGCTGCTGCCAAAAGCACTGCGGCGGCTGCGGTGGCGGCGGAGGGGGGTGCGATGTCCGACTGATGGATAGGGTCGAACATCGCATACTCCAGGCGAACGCCAACCACTGCCGGGCAGCCCAGGATCTGCTGATGCAGACCATGGCTGAGTGGTTGGTGGACTTGGCGGTGGTCGCCGAGCCTTACTCGGTCCCTGGCCGTTGGCTGGGCGACCGGGACGGCTTGGTGGCGCTGGTGTCGCGGTCTTCCACGGACTCCCCTCACCTCTCGCTCTTAGAGAGGGGACCGGGATACGTGGCCGCCGCGTGGGGAGACATGGCCCTGGTTGGGGTCTACTTCTCCCCGAACCGCCCTCTCACGGACTTTGAGGATTTCCTCGAGATCCTCACCGCAGTCGTAGGGAGGGCGGCGCCGCGCCAGGTCGTGGTGCTGGGCGACCTGAACGCCAAGTCGGTGGCCTGGGGCAACCCGGCTGCCAGTTGCAACGTCCGGGGACGCGCCGTCGAGTATTGGTCGGCCTCATGCGGTGTGTCCCTCCTCAACAGGGGGGCGGTCCACACGTGTGTGCGGCAACAGGGAGGGTCGGTGGTGGACGTCTCGTTTGCCACCCCCGCCCTAGCCGCCCGCGTCGTCAACTGGCGGGTGGAGATGGTGGAGACCTTGTCGGACCACCGATATGTGCGGTTCGACATCTCCACCCAGGGGGGGGGGATGGCCCGCGCCGGGCAATCTCCCTTCCCGCGGTGGGCACTCACCCGCCTGGACCGGGAGGCAGCTGAGGAGGCGGCCTTCCTCCAGGACTGGCTGTCGCCCCCTGTCGATGTCCTGGACGTGGACGCCGCAGCGGTCCGGCTCAGGGGGTCCCTGACCGAGGTGTGCAACTCCAGCATGCCTCGGTCTCGCCGTCCGCCTCCCCGTCGCGCCGTCTATTGGTGGACGGAGGAGCTGACGGGTCTCCGGGCCGCCTGCGTGGCGGCCAGAAGGGCCTACGCGCGGAGCCGACGGCGCAGCGCCCAAAACCGAGACCGGGCAGAAGAGGACCGCCTATACGCCTCTTACGTAGAGGCGAAGAAGGTCCTCAAGTCTGCAATGGGCGCTGCAGAAGACTCGGCGAGGGCCGAGATGCTGGAGGGTCTCGACAGAGATCCTTATGGGAGACCATACAAGGCGGCTCGGAACCAGCTGCGCCCCTATGGTCCCCCACTGACGGAGACCCTCGAGCCAGCGTTGCTGGATGGGGTGGTCCGGTCCCTGTTTCCGCGCAGGACCGAAGACTTCACCCCACCAACCATGGATCCCCCGCAAGGTGCGGCTTCGCCGGAGGAGGACGTCCCCCCGGTGACGGCGGCGGAGGTCCGCGCGGGGGTTCTCAGCCTCCGCGCGAAGAAGACGGCCCCCGGACCAGACGGCGTCCCCGCACGGGTGGTGGCGATCGCCGCCTCCCAAATGGAGGACAGGTTTCGGGACCTCTTCAGCGCGTGCTTTACGGCTGGGAGGTTCCCGCAACTTTGGAAGGAGGGGCAGCTGTGCCTCCTCCGAAAGGAGGGACGCCCGGCGGACTCCCCATCGGCATACCGGCCCATCGTCCTGCTCGATGAGGTCGGTAAGATGTTCGAGGGGATCGTCGCGTCCCGGCTTGATAGCCTTTTGCGGGGGGTAGGGCCGGACCTGTCGGACGCCCAATTCGGTTTCCGTCGAGGGCGTTCGACGATCGATGCGCTGGCCCTACTCAAGGGCCAGGTGAGGGAGGCGGTGGAGGCGGGGGACGGAGTGCTGGCGGTGTCGTTCGACATCGCAAACGCCTTCAACTCCGTCCCCCACTCGACGATATTGGAGGCGCTCCGGTATCACGGAGTGCCCCAATACCTGCGGAACCTCCTGGCCAGCTACTTGGAGGGCCGAGAGGTCCTCCTCGTGGACAAGACGGCCACGGTGAGGCGGTACGGCGCAGAGTCCGGTGTTCCGCAGGGGTCAGTGCTGGGGCCCCCCCTGTGGAACATCGGGTTCGACTGGCTCCTGCGGGGAGTCCTCCTCCAGGGCACGAGTGTCATATGCTACGCGGATGACACTCTCCTCACTGCCCGGGGGAGGAACTTTGGGGACGCGGCCTGTCTGGCCTCGGCTGGCGGATCCTTGGTCGCAGAGAGGATCCGCCACCTGGGATTGAAGGTGGCGCTGCACAAGACCGAGGCCGTGTTCTTTCACGGGCCTCGGCAGCGCTGCCCTCCCGACGCCCACATTATCGTAGAGGGCGTCCGGATAGGGGTCCAGCCCCAGATGAAGTATTTGGGCCTGGTGCTGGACGACAGGTGGCGCTTCGGCCCGCATTTCAGCGGGCTGTCGACGCGCCTGTTGAAAGCTGCGGACGCCCTCTCCTGGCTCCTCCCGAACCTGGGGGGGCCCAAGGCGAAATGCCGGCGCCTGTATGCCGGAATCCTGAAGAGCATGGCCCTATACGGGGCCCCCATCTGGGCGGACTCCCTCCACAGGAGGGAGAATGCGACCGCCATGCGCAAGCCCCAAAGGGCCATTGCACAGCGGGTGGCGAGGGCCTACCGCTCGGTGGGCTTCTCGGCGGCGTGTGCTCTGGCCGGCACCCCGCCTTGGGAGTTGGAGGCTTGGGTGCTCGCCAGAGTGTACGAGTGGACCGCGCACCGGAGGGCGCTCGGGGAGCGCCCCGTCGCCGAAGAGCGGGAGGCCGTACGGCGGGAGGCGAGGGACGCAATCGTCCTCCACTGGACGGAGGACCTCGCCACCGCCGCCTTTGGCCGCCGGACGTTGGACGCGCTCGGTCCGGTCCTGCGGAGCTGGCTCGAGCGGTCCCATGGTTTCCTCTCGTTCCGTCTGGTGCAGGTGTTGTCCGGGCATGGCTGTTTCGGAACGTACCTGCACCGGATCGGGAGGGAGGAGAGCCCGGCGTGCCACGACTGCGGCGCGGCGGAGGACACGGCGCAGCACACGCTCGAAGTGTGCCCGGCTTGGTCCGAGCTGCGCAGCGGTCTAACCGCGGTGGTCGGACAGGACCTCTCGCTTCCCTGCGTGGTCAACGCCATGCTGGAGAGCGAGGGGGCCTGGTCAGCGGTTGCCTCCTTTTGCGAGGACGTAATCTCGCAAAAGGAGGAGGCGGAGCGCGCGCGGGAGGATGACCCTCTCGCTGCGCCGCTCCGCAGACGAAGAAGGGGTCGGAGAAGGCGCAATCTTCTCCCTCCTCATGGTGGCGATGGGCGGGCGACAGGCGCGGGGGCGCCATCTCCCGCATTGCACCCATCACCACCTTCTTCGTCGGTCACTCCCGGGCCCGTCCCCCTCCCCACGGGGGGGGTGTGAGGGGTCCGCCCTGAGGAGCAATCGTCGGCGGAGGACTGGACGTTAAGGCTGTGCCGGTTTCCCAGTCCCCCGCCACTCGGACGAAGCGGGAGTGCCGCTGGGTTATTTTAGTGGGTATACCGGGTCAGACCGGGGAGTCCCACATAGCCCCCCATCCCCCGATGGGAGGGTATGCGTAACGCATTTTTTCCCAGCGCAAAAAAAAAAAAAAAAAAAAAAAAAAAAAAAAAAGGTTAGGTTAGGTTAAGGGGCGACTAGTCCCCCCAAAAACCGCGGCCGTCGTGGTGACGCTCACCGCGGAGGCTGCGGACCGGGGGGAGACGTACGCGTCCATTTTGGTGCGGGCGCGTGCGAATGCCGATCCTGCCCAACTGGGGATCGGCAGCGTAACTTGCCGGCGGACCCAAGCCGGGGCTCGAATATTCGAGTTCCCGGGGGCAGAGGGGAGTACCCATGCTGACCTCTTTGCAGCCAAGCTGCAGGAGGTCATCGCGGATTCCGCCAAGGTGGCCCGGCCGGTCAAGTCAGCGGCCATAGAGGTGGCTGACTTGGACGACTCCGTCACCAAGGAGGAGGTGGTGGCGGCGGTCGCGGCGATAGGGGGCTGTGGCGTCGCGGCGGTCCAAGGCCGGGACATAAGACCCGGCCGCGGCGGCATGGGCACCATTCGCCTCGAGTGCCCAGTCGCCGCTGCCAAAGCCGTCCTTGCCAAGGGACGGCTGACAGTCGGGTTCAGCTCGGGTGCAGTCCGGGCACTCGAGGACCAGCCTCTGCGGTGTTTCCGGTGCTTCGGCATCGGACACACCCGGGCCCTGTGTCCGTCCACTGTTGACAGGACGGACACGTGCTTCCGCTGCGGCAAGGAGGGCCACAAAGCCGCCTCCTGCGAGGCCGCCACGCCGCACTGCGCGGTGTGTGCCGCCAGTGGCTGCCCGGCAGACCACGTCACGAAGGGGAGGAACTGCAATCCTCCCCCTAAGCGGGGCAAAGCACAGGCGCCGGCCGGGTTTGCTGCTGCTGCCAAGAGCACCGTCGTTCCTGCGTCGGTGGCTGCGGAGGGGGGTGCGATGTCCGACTGATGGATGCGGTCGAACATCGCATACTCCAGGCGAACGCCAACCACTGCCGGGCAGCCCAGGATCTGCTGATGCAGACCATGGCTGAGTGGTTGGTGGACTTGGCGGTGGTCGCCGAGCCTTACTCGGTCCCTGGCCGTTGGCTGGGCGACCGGGACGGCTTGGTGGCGCTGGTGACGCGGTCTTCCACAGACTCCCCTCCCCTCTCGCTCTTAGAGAGGGGACCGGGATACGTGGCCGCCGCGTGGGGAGACATGGCCCTGGTTGGGGTCTACTTCTCCCCGAACCGCCCTCTCTCGGACTTTGAGGATTTCCTCGAGATCCTCACCGCAGTCGTAGGGAGGGCGGCGCCGCGCCAGGTCGTGGTGCTGGGCGACCTGAACGCCAAGTCGGTGGCCTGGGGCAACCCGGCAGCCAGTTGCAACGTCCGGGGACGCGCCGTAGAGTATTGGTCGGCCTCATGCGGTGTGTCCCTCCTCAACAGGGGGGCGGTCCACACGTGTGTGCGGCAACAGGGAGGGTCGGTGGTGGACGTCTCGTTTGCCACCCCCGCCCTAGCCGCCCGCGTCGTCAACTGGCGGGTGGAGATGGTGGAGACCTTGTCGGACCACCGATATGTGCGGTTCGACATCTCCACCCAGGGGGGGGGGATGGCCCGCGCCGGGCAATCTCCCTTCCCGCGTTGGGCACTCACCCGCCTGGACCGGGAGGCAGCTGAGGAGGCGGCCTTCCTCCAGGACTGGCTGTCGCCCCCCGTCGATGTCCTGGACGTGGACGCCGCAGCGGTCCGGCTCAGAGGGTCCCTGACCGAGGTGTGCAACTCCAGCATGCCTCGGTCTCGCCGTCCGCCTCCCCGTCGCGCCGTCTATTGGTGGACGGAGGAGCTGACGGGTCTCCGGGCCGCCTGCGTGGCGACCAGAAGGGCCTACGCGCGGAGCCGACGGCGCAGCGCCCAAAACCGAGACCGGGCAGAAGAGGACCGCCTATACGCCTCTTACGTAGAGGCGAAGAAGGTCCTCAAGTCTGCAATGGGCGCTGCAGAAGACTCGGCGAGGGCCGAGATGCTGGAGGGTCTCGACAGGGATCCTTATGGGAGACCATACAAGGCGGCGCGGAACCAGCTGCGCCCCTATGGTCCCCCACTGACGGAGACCCTCGAGCCGGCGTTGCTGGATGGGGTGGTCCGGTCCCTGTTTCCGCGCAGGACCGACGACTTCACCCCACCAACGATGAATCCCCCGCAAGGGGCGGCTTCGCCGGAGGAAGACGTCCCCCCGGTGACGGCGGAGGAGGTCCGCGCGGGGGTTCTCAGCCTCCGCGCGAAGAAGACGGCCCCCGGACCAGACGGCGTCCCCGCACGGGTGGTGGCGATCGCCGCCTCCCAAATGGAGGACAGGTTTCGGGACCTCTTCAGCGCGTGCTTTACGGCTGGGAGGTTCCCGAAACTTTGGAAGGAGGGGCAGCTCTGCCTCCTCCGAAAAGAGGGACGCCCGGTGGACTCCCCATCGGCATACCGGCCCATCGTCCTGCTCGATGAGGTCGGTAAGATGTTCGAGGGGATCGTCGCGTCCCGGCTTGATAGCCTTTTGCGGGGGGTAGGGCCGGACCTGTCGGTCGCCCAATTCGGATTCCGTCGAGGGCGTTCGACGATCGATGCGCTGGCCCTACTCAAGGGCCAGGTGAGGGAGGCGGTGGAGGCGGGGGACGGAGTGCTGGCGGTGTCGTTCGACATCGCAAACGCCTTCAACTCCGTCCCCCACTCGACGATATTGGAGGCGCTCCGGTATCACGGAGCGCCCCAGTACCTGCAGAACCTCCTGGCCAGCTACTTGGAGGGCCGAGAGGTCCTCCTCGTGGACAAGACGGCCACGGTGAGGCGGTACGGCGCAGAGTCCGGTGTTCCGCAGGGGTCAGTGCTGGGGCCCCCCCTGTGGAACATCGGGTTCGACTGGCTCCTACGGGGAGTCCTCCTCCAGGGCACGAGTGTCATATGCTACGCGGATGACACTCTCCTCACTGCCCGGGGGAGAAACTTCGGGGACGCGGCCTGTCTGGCCTCGGCTGGCGGATCCTTGGTCGCAGAGAGGATCCGCCGCCTGGGATTGAAGGTGGCGCTGCACAAGACCGAGGCCGTGTTCTTTCACGGGCCTCGGCAGCGCTGCCCTCCCGACGCCCACATTGTCGTAGAGGGCGTCCGGATAGGGGTCCAGCCCCAGATGAAGTATCTGGGCCTGGTGCTGGACGACAGGTGGCGCTTCGGCCCGCATTTCAGCGGGCTGTCGACGCGCCTCTTGAAAGCTGCGGACGCCCTCTCCTGGCTCCTCCCGAACCTGGGGGGGCCCAAGGCGAAATGCCGGCAGCTGTATGCCGGCATCCTTAAGAGCATGGCCCTATACGGGGCCCCCATCTGGGCGGATTCCCTCCACAGAAGGGAGAACGCGACCGCCTTGCGCAAGCCCCAAAGGGCCATTGCACTGCGGGTGGCGAGGGCCTACCGGTCGGTGGGCTTCTCGGCGGCGTGCGCTCTGGCCGGCACCCCTCCTTGGGAGCTGGAGGCTTGGGTGCTCGCCAGAGTCTACGAGTGGACTGCGCACCGGAGGGCGCTCGGGGAGCGCCCCGTCGCCGAAGAGCGGGAGGCCGTGCGGCGGGAGGCGAGGGACGCAATCGTCCTCCACTGGACGGAGGACCTCGCCACCGCCGTCTTTGGCCGCCGGACGTTGGACGCGCTCGGTCCGGTCCTGCGGAGCTGGCTCGAGCGGTCCCACGGTTTCCTCTCGTTCCGTCTGGTGCAGGTGCTATCCGGCCATGGCTGCTTCGGAACGTACCTGCACCGGATCGGGAGGGAGGAGACCCCGGCTTGCCACGACTGCGGCGCGGCGGAGGACACGGCGCAGCACACGCTCGAAGTGTGCCCGGCTTGGTCCGAGCTGCGCCGCGGTCTGACCGCGGTGGTCGGACAGGACCTCTCGCTTCCCTGCGTGGTCAACGCCATGCTGGAGAGCGAGGGGGCCTGGTCAGCGTTTGCCTCCTTTTGCGAGGACGTAATCTCGCAAAAGGAGGAGGCGGAGCGCGCGCGGGAGGATGACCCTCTCGCTGCGCCGCTCCGCAGACGAAGAAGGGGTCGGAGAAGGCGCAATCCTCTCCCTCCTCATGGTGGCGATGGGCGGGCGACAGGCGCGGGGGCGCCATCTCCCGCATTGCACCCATCACCACCTTTTTCGTCGGTCACTCCCGGGCCCGTCCCCCTCCCCACGGGGGGGGTGTGAGGGGTCCGCCCTGAGGAGCAATCGTCGGCGGAGGACTGGACGTTAAGGCTGTGCCGGTTTCCCAGTCCCCCGCCACTCGGACGAAGCGGGAGTGCCGCTGGGTTATTTTAGTGGGTATACCGGGTCATACCGGGGAGTCCCACATAGCCCCCCATCCCCCGATGGGAGGGTATGCGTAACGCATTTTTTCCCAGCGCAAAAAAAAAAAAAAAAAAAAAAAAAAAAAAAAAAAAAAGGTTAGGTTAGGTTAGGTTAGGTTAGGTTAGGTTAGGTTAGGTTAGGTTAGGTTAGGTTAGGTTAGGTTAGGTTAGGTTAGGTTAGGTTAGGTTAGGTTAGGTTAGGTTAGGTTAGGTTAGGTTAGGTTAGGTTAGGTTAGGTTAGGTTAGGTTAGGTTAGGTTAGGTTAGGTTAGGTTAGGTTAGGTTAGGTTAGGTTAGGTTAGGTTAGGTTAGGTTAGGTTAGGTTAGGTTAGGTTAGGTTAGGTTAGGTTAGGTTAGGTTAGGTTAGGTTAGGTTAGGTTAGGTTAGGTTAGGTTAGGTTAGGTTTTTTTTTTTTTTTTTTTTTTTTTTTTGTTTTGGCAGGAGTGGGAAATCCTCATGGACACCCAGACTGTCTCACTTGTGAGGCAGTCTGGGTAGTGCCGGACTCTTACCGGCTAAAACCACACTCCTGCCCATGCTCAGTGACCCTCTGACATTATCAGAGCCATTTCGTACGAATTTTTCTTAAAATTCTTTTTTTTTTTTTTTTTTTTTTTTTTTTTTTTGCAACACTGACTATCTCACATACTCGACAGACAACATAGACTTATTTCTGAAAACTTAATAACAGAGCCTTAAAGTATAGATCTGTCTAGATCCTTTTATATATTTATTTATAACACTTTTTTTTTTTTTTTTTTCCTTTGTTTGGTTCTAGAATATTGTTTTTTTTTTTTTTTTTTTTTTCTTTTTTATCTTATTTTATTAGGTACTTAAACTATATATACTAATATATATGTAAGTATCCTATTTTCCTATGCTATCTTATTTCTATTATTTACCATCAAAACTACTCTACCACAATGCTCTAAAAATTTTTCTCTGTTCCTACCGCTTATCAAACTAGGTAAACCATCCACGCTTAATTTCTGTTCGAGGTCTTGCTCGACCTCGTACCGCGCTTTCGCTGTGATGGGGCACTCCAAAAGCACATGCAGGACCGTTTCCTCACTGCCCGGCTCACAGGCGCACGATGCGTTCTCCTTACACTTGAAGCGTTTCAGGTATGCAGAGAACCCACCGTGCCCTGTGAGGATTTGTGTGGTGAGACTCGTGGGCTTTATTTTTCGCACTATTTTGTACGCCGCAACCGCGTCGGGGAAGAATATTTTGGTGCCGGAAGCTGTTTGCCCGGACTTATATCTCCTGTTCCACTCGTCAAGCGACCCCAAGCGGATCTGCCGCTTGACGAATGAAACAGGACACAGGTCGTAGTCCGGCTTCTTCTTCAACCCCAGGGCGGCTTCCTTTGCGAGTTGGTCGGCTCGCTCGTTTCCCTCCAACCCTGCGTGAGCCTTGATCCAGAACAAGGACACCCTCTTGTTCTGTAGCTCACAACGGCGGAGGGTGTCTCTTGTTTTCACTGCCAGGGGATGGGGGGAACTCGCACTGACCACCGACTGGAGGGCCGCCATGGAGTCGCTGAAGATGCCGAACGTGTCTTCCTTCCGCTTGAGCGCTTCGCCAGCCGCTCTTTGTAGGGCCAAAAGCTCCGCCTGATAGACGGTGCAGAAAGACGGCAAGGCAAGTTTGAGGGCCTTTACTTCGGTGGCGCTGTTCCACAAAGACAGCGCCGCCCCGACTTTGCCCTCAATCTTGCTGCCGTCTGTGAAGATACGCACAGCGAAATCGCTGTGGTTTTGGTAGTGTTCCTCGTCTATCACGCTGCCGAACTGCAGTGTGGTCTGCTCCGCGGGGTGCGGGGATTGCAACGCTGGAGCCATCCGCTCAATCTCCCTGTCTCCTAGCACTGACTGGGACACTCCCCTCTTGGCCTCGTACAGCGCTGCCGCCTCGCGTATGCGCAGGTCGATTGGAAGTATCCCGGCCAGCACCAGTGCCGAGTTTAGGGAGACTGTGCGGTAGGCTCTACACAGCTTTTGTGCGAACCCTCTTTGAACCACGTTAAGCTGCTTTATGACTCCTAGCTTATTCGCGGCTGGCGCCCACGCACTCGCGGCGTACAAAAGCGTCGGCTCAACCGCTGCGGTGTAAATTACCCGGATTACCTCCGGGCTTAAGCCCCAGCTCACCCGGGCAGCTCTAGCCAGCTGTTTATAGATACCTATCGCCTTTTTACAGGCGATAGTTATGTGCTTATTAAAAGTCAGCTTGCTGTCGATGGTAACGCCCAGGATTTTTATATCTTGGGACATACCGATGTCGATCCCCCCCATGGTCAAGCGCGGTGTGTCGTACTTCAGCCTCCGCGTCAGCACCATCGCACAGGTTTTGTGCGGCGCGAATTTGAGCTTGTTTCTGACACCCCACGCTCGAACATGTTCGAGAGCGGCACCGGCCTGTCCCTCGATTTCCAGTGCCGATTCGCCGACGAACACCATAACGACGTCGTCGGCGAATGCCTGGCAGTAGTGGCCTCTATCCTCCAATTGCTTCAGCAGTGGGTCTAGCAGCAGATTCCAGAAGATAGGGCCACCTATGGAACCCTGGACGCACCCTTTGCTGGTCGCCTTTCTGCTCTCTTCTCCCGCGTATCTTACGCTGACCTCCCTGTCGCTGAGATAGCTGTCGACAACCCGTCTCAAGTTTACAGGACACTTTTCCTCAGCCAATCGTACTTTGATGGCGGGCCACCACGCGCTGTCGAATGCTCCCTCTATATCCAGCGACACGAGCGTCACTATCTTTTTACGTGTCAGCTCTGTGCGGATGTACTGCATGAGAGTATAGAGGGAGTCTTCGGTGCTCTTTTGGGGCATAAAGCCGTATTGGCGAGTACTAAACCTGGGGAGCAGGTAAAACTTGAGACGAGCTACCAGCATCCGCTCGTACACCTTCCCTAGCACAGGCAAAAGCCCAATCGGCCTGTAGGATTTCGGGACAGTGTACGAGTCTTTGCCCGGCTTTCTGAGCACAACCACCGTTGCTTCCTTCCAGGACTTAGGGAAGTATTGGTGTGCCAGGCATTTATTCAACAGCGACAGGAAGAATTCAGGGTTGCAGGAGATGGCCTGAGAGCAGATGTCGGCAGTGAGGCCGTCAGCTCCCGGGGCCTTTTTTGGGTTGAACGACCCAATGGACCTGTCTAGCTCAGCCTGGGTAAACGGTGGGTCATGTTGTTCATCATGGCTCCACTCGTTTACCCTTTCTGCTAGTAGCCGGGTTTGGCGATGGTCCACAGTGTCGTCCTCCTCACGGTCCTCGGGGTAGAACGTGTCGGCCAACAGCTTCACCGAACCCTTCGCATCTAGTACCTCAACTCCCGACCACAGTGGCGGATCCTCCTCTCTTTTCACGACCCTTCCCATGACTCTGTAGATCCCTTCCCAGACGCCTTCCTTATCCTGCTTTCCACAAAACTGTCTCCAACTCTCCTCGATTGCTTTTCTCACAGCCTCCTCATACCTTTCTTTTTCTTCCAGGTACAGCCTGACCACCATCTCTCTTCGGACCGGCGCTGCGTTCCTGACTCTGCGTTTCCTGGTGGCGACCAGCGCCTTCATCCTCGCGAGCTCATCGGACCACCACGGCAAGGTAAGTGTTTCATGTTTCTTTTTTGTTTTTAAAGTGTGTGTGCATGTTTCAGTTACGGCTTGTGTGTATGTGTTTATGGTGTGTTCTAGTTGATCTGTAGTGTTTATGTTTGTGAGCTCCGTAACTGTTAAGTTTTTTGCCAGCATAATTTGAGACAGTTTCTCATTAAACTGTCTCCAATTTGCGTCCTTGGTGTTGAATTTTCTTGTAGTGCGCTCAATGCTTATTCCTTTGGATTTTTTGAGGTGTATGCCGAAAAGTATGCCGTTATGGTCAGAGCTCGTGAGTCCTTCCACGATTCGCCAGCCGTCCACCAGGTCCAGCATGTCCGCCGAACAGGCCGTTACATCAACGTGGCTGCTGTACCTGATACCTCCCCTTAAGGTATCAAAGGTTGGGGTGTCACCCGTATTTAGGATTTGCAGACCCATTTCCCCTACCATTCCACACATGTGCTCCCCCCTCGAGTCCTCGTTGCCGCTACCCCACCAAGTACTTTTCGCATTCGCGTCACCTCCGATGACCAACCTGCTAGGGCCCACCACTTGCTCCACTCGTTTCAGCTGCTCCAGGTATGGCTCTATGGGCTTGTCGGGTTCGAAGTAGAAGGACACCAGCGTGATCGTCCAGGCTCTGGTTCGGACTCCCACCACAACGATGTTGTTTGTGGTGAGTTGCGGGTACTGTATTATGTCCAGGCTTTGGTCAAAGACAGCTACTGCTGCCTTTACAGTCCCTTCTCCTCCCTCAGAGCTCTGGAAGACCCTTACGCCCCGGTAGCCCTTCATCCTTCTCACTCCACCCACATAGGGCTCCTGGAGCAGCGCTAGGGCAAGTTTGCGCTTTTCAGCCTCCAGAAACAGCTCGTTGGTGGCCAGCTGACTCCGTTGCAGGTTGGCCTGGACTATTTTGTACTGGTGGGTATCAGGGGCAACTTTAGCAATACGCTATTGAGGCTCGAGCGAGGGCATCCCACTTTCGCCTTACAGGGCATTCCGTGCTGAAAGCATTGTGCTCAGTGTTTCCCAATTTATCTCTGGTGCAGTTTACGCACACCGCTGCTTCGCCCATTTGCCTGTCCGGGCAGTCTGCTCTAAGGTGCGGGCCGCCGCAGTGGCTGCACAGATCGGCTGGGTGCTTGCAGAATCGCTTACTGTGACCGTAGCCCAAGCAGCGGGTGCACTGCACCAGTGGCGTCTGGTCTTCGACGCGCACAATCTGGAGGTCTATTCTAACTTTGCCACCTTCGATGGCCCGCCTCCAGATTAACGGGGACACACTGAGCACAATGTGGTTCAGATGGGGGTTGCGTGCCTTTCTTCGGAATTTTATTTCCACCCTTTGGTCCTCGTCTCCGAGGCCGTGGAAGAGTTCCCGGTTCTGATTTTTGAGGGCCCTCATAACTTCTTCGTCGCTGTGGACGAGGAGAACGTCCCTCAAAATCAGAAGCGGGTCCCTGTTCGTCACTTCCTCGACGACGAGGCCCTGCCCAGCTGCTTCTATCCTCTCTTTTACTTTCGTCCTCTCCTCCTTCGAGTGACACCCCATTATTATCTTCCTGTCCTTTGCCTTCCTAACCCTCTCCACCTTCACCCAGCCCTCTTTTGCGTCGACCGCCTTTCTCACCCTTTCCAGAACCTCTTCTCCTGTATCTGTTTCCTTTGTTGAGGAGACGACAACGGAGTGCAGCGTTGCCCGCCCCAGGACCTGAGCCCCGGTCTGGCTGTTGTGCGCAGCAGCTACAGTCGCGTATGTCCTCTCCCCAACAATGTCCCTTGTCGACAAGGCATCTCGCAGCGACTCCATTTTTGCGAGGTTTTCTTTTAATAGAGCGCTGTTTGCCTCCAGCTGTTTTATGAGATCCTTGTCGTCTCTGGTTTCCTCGTTTGAGGAGGGCAGGCTGGTCTCGTTGACAGTCAGAGTGGTGACGGCGGTGGCTGGGGGCTTTGACTTCTCCGACTCTTTTACTATTTCGTAGAGCCGAGTGATGGCCCCCAAAACCTCCGTCTTAATCTCTGTTTTAAGGTTGCGAGAGTTGCCCAGGTGCAGCTTTGCTCTACTCAGGCAAGCTCTCGCCTCCGCTGTCAAGCTTGGGTATCTCAGCTCGGGCTTATGGCTGGGTCCCGCGGCGTCTGCGGAGGCCCGCCGCGTCGCTACAGAGCCTGGGATTTTTTGTGCGGGTGGCGGAGTTGCACCAGGTTTTGGGTTGGCCGGGGACTTCGCCTTGGGCTCTATTTTCCCGGCCTCCCATTCACCAATGCTGCGTCTCACGCTCGACTGCGAGGTCCCAGCTTCCTCTGCAGATCGCGGCGAGCCCCCGAAGACAGACGAGCTCGCGGTTTTCTTAGCCGGCGTGTGGAACATGGCGGTGGCCTTTGTAAATGTGAGGTTCATGTGCTAAAACCGTCAGAGGTCACTGGCTTCTCTCCTGTGTCCCTGTAAAGGGGGGATCGACAAGAGAAATGTAAAATACGAGCCCTCTAATCTAGGACTCGGTCAGCTAATAAAAGGAAAAGTCGAAAATTTGCCTTCAGAGGCGCTAAAAGTCTCGGAAATCGTTTTCTTTCCCAGCGTCGTTTCTTAAAAGGTAATATTGTAACCGTATGAGTAAACAGCAAAAATTTATTTTTTCGATAAAACGGAAAAGTTTACCTGACTAATGACAAATGGGAGGGTGGGAGGGAAAATTTTTGAATTTCTATGTGAGCTAGGCGCACGTGCGAGGTGTCAAAAGACGCGTCTCGGCGCGGGCCAGCGATGTATGAGGTTTTCAGAATTTACGCTGAAGAAAAATTTTGAAAAATGCTGAAAAAACGTGTTTTTCGACCAAAATGTATGTAAAAACCCGGAATAACACCACCAAACGTGACTCGAGCTAGCGGAACGCGCGCCGGAGTGCAGGTAAGGCAGGTAAGTAACGATTTAAATTATAAGGAACGTAGGTTAGGCTGTAAATTTTGAAATAAAAATTCTTAAAGGGAATTTTTGCTGAAAATTTTGCAAAGTCAATAACCGAGAAATGTTTTTCGCGGATTTGTCAATTTTCACTAGTGGGAAAGTTAGAGGGCGCCTGAAAACGATTTATTTTGCTGAAAACAGCTTCAAAATGCGTCACCGGGATGCAAAGTTATTGAGGTTTGGTTAATTTGTACTATCACTTAGGTAGATTTCGTTAATTAGTGAAAATAGCGGTTAGGTTAGGTTAGGTTAGGTTAGGTTAGGTTAGGTTAGGTTAGGTTAGGTTAGGTTAGGTTAGGTTAGGTTAGGTTAGGTTAGGTTAGGTTAGGTTAGGTTAGGTTAGGTTAGGTTAGGTTAGGTTAGGTTAGGTTAGGTTAGGTTAGGTTAGGTTAGGTTAGGTTAGGTTAGGTTAGGTTAGGTTAGGTTAGGTTAGGTTAGGTTAGGTTAGGTTAGGTTAGGTTAGGTTAGGTTAGGTTAGGTTAGGTTAGGTTAGGTTAGGTTAGGTTAGGTTAGGTTAGGTTAGGTTAGGTTAGGTTAGGTTAGGTTAGGTTAGGTTAGGTTAGGTTAGGTTAGGTTAGGTTAGGTTAGGTT
>OU744799.1:217500-222500 GCA_916614155.1 Mesoligia furuncula
AGCTCCGCCTGATAGACGGTGCAGAAAGACGGCAAGGCAAGTTTGAGGGCCTTTACTTCGGTGGCGCTGTTCCACAAAGACAGCGCCGCCCCGACTTTGCCCTCAATCTTGCTGCCGTCTGTGAAGATACGCACAGCGAAATCGCTGTGGTTCTGGTAGTGTTCCTCGTCTATCAGGCTGCCGAACTGCAGTGTGGTTTGCTCCGCGGGGTGCGGGGATTGCAACGCTGGAGCCATCCGCTCAATCTCCCTGTCTCCTAGCACTGACTGGGACACTCCCCTCTTGGCCTCGTACAGCGCTGCCACCTCGCGTATGCGCAGGTCGATTGGAAGTATCCCGGCCAGCACCAGTGCCGAGTTTAGGGAGACTGTGCGGTAGGCTCTACACAGCTTTTGTGCGAACCCTCTTTGAACCACGTTAAGCTGCTTTATGACTCCTAGCTTATTCGCGGCTGGCGCCCACGCACTCGCGGCGTACAAAAGCGTCGGCTCAACCGCTGCGGTGTAAATTACCCGGATTACCTCCGGGCTTAAGCCCCAACTCACCCGGGCAGCTCTAGCCAGCTGTTTATAGATACCTATCGCCTTTTTACAGGCGATAGTTATGTGCTTGTTAAAAGTCAACTTGCTGTCGATGGTAACGCCCAGGATTTTTATATCTTGGGACATACCGATGTCGATCCCCCCCATGGTCAAGCGCGGTGTGTCGTACTTCAGCCTCCGCGTCAGCACCATCGCACAGGTTTTGTGCGGCGCGAATTTGAGCTTGTTTCTGACACCCCACGCCCGAACATGTTCGAGAGCGGCACCGGCCTGTCCCTCGATTTCCAGTGCCGATTCGCCGACGAACACCATAACGACGTCGTCGGCGAATGCCTGGCAGTAGTAGCCTCTATCCTCCAATTGCTTCAGCAGTGGGTCTAGCAGCAGATTCCAGAAGATAGGGCCACCTATGGAACCCTGGACGCACCCTTTGCTGGTTGACTTCCTGGTCTCTTCCCCCGCGTATCTCACGCTGACCTCCCTGTCGCTGAGATAGCTGTCGACTACTCGTCTCAAGTTTACAGGACACTTTTCCTCAGCCAATCGTACCTTGATGGCGGGCCACCACGCACTGTCGAATGCTCCCTCTATATCCAGCGACACGAGCGTCACGATCTTTTTACGTGACAGCTCTGTGCGGATGTACTGCACGAGAGTATAGAGGGAGTCTTCGGTGCTCTTTTGGGGCATAAAGCCGTATTGGCGAGTACTAAACCTGGGGAGCAGGTAAAACTTGAGACGAGCAACCAGCATCCTCTCGTACACTTTCCCTAGTACAGGCAAAAGCCCAATCGGCCTGTAGGACTTCGGGACGGTGTACGAGTCTTTGCCCGGCTTCCTGAGCACCACCACAGTTGCTTCCTTCCAGGCCTTCGGGAAGTATTGGTGTGCCAGGCATTTGTTCAACAGCGACAGGAAGAATTCAGGGTTGCAGGAAATGGCCTGAGAGCAGATGTCGGCGGTGAGGCCGTCGGCTCCCGGGGCCTTTTTTGGGTTGAACGACCCAATGGACCTATCTAGTTCACCCAGGGTAAACGGAGGGTCATGTTGTTCATCATGGCACCACTCGTTTACCCTTTCTGCTAGTAGCCGATTTTGGCGATGGTCCAAAGTGTCGTCCTCCTCACGGTCCTCAGGGTAGAATGTGTCGGCCAACAGCTTCACCGAACCCTTCGCATCCAGCACCTCCCCCCCCGACCACAGCGGCGGATCCTCTTCTCTTTTCGAAACCCTTCCCATGACTCTGTAGATCCCTTCCCAGACGCCTTCCTTGTCCTGTTTTCCGCAAAACTGTCTCCAACTCTCCTCGATTGCTTTCCTTACAGCCTCCTCATACCTTTCTTTTTCTTCCAGGTACAGCTTGACCACCATCTCTCTTCGGACCGGCGCTGCGTTCCTGACTCTGCGTTTCCTGGTGGCGACCAGCGCCTTCATCCTCGCGAGCTCATCGGACCACCACGGCAAGGTGAGTGTTTCGTGTTTCTTTTTTGTTTTTAAAGTGTGTGTGCATGTTTCAGTTACGGCTTGTGTGTATGTGTTTATGGTGTGTTCCAGTTGATCTGTAGTGTTTATGTTTGTGAGCTCCATAACTGTTAGGTTTTTCGCCAGCATAATTTGAGACAGTTTCTCACGAAACTGTCTCCAATTTGCGTCCTTGGTGTTGAATTTTCTAGTTGTGCGCTCAATGCTTATTCCTTTAGATTTTTTGAGGTGTATGCCGAAAAGTATGCCGTTATGGTCAGAGCTCGTGAGTCCTTCCACGATTCGCCAGCCGTCCACCAGGTCCAGCATGTCCGCCGAACAGGCCGTTACGTCCACGTGGCTGCTGTACCTGATACCTCCTCGAATGGTATCAAAGGTTGGGATGTCACCCGTATTTAGGATTTGCAGACCCATTTCCCCTACGATTCCACACATGTGCTCCCCCCTCGAGTCCTCGTTGCCGCTACCCCACCAAGTACTTTTCGCATTAGCGTCTCCTCCAATGACCAACCTGCTAGGGCCCACCACTTGCTCCACTCGTTTCAGCTGCTCCAGGTATGGCTCTATGGGCTTGTCGGGTTCGAAGTAGAAGGACACCAGCGTGATCGTCCAGGCTCTGGTTCGGACTCCCACCACAACGATGTTGTTTGTGGTGAGTTGCGGGTACTGTATTATGTCCAGGCTTTGGTCGAAGACAGCTACTGCTGCTTTTACAGTCCCTTCTCCTCCCTCAGAGCTCTGGAAGACCCTTACGCCCCGGTAGCCCTTCATCCTTCTTACCCCACCCACATAGGGCTCCTGGAGCAGCGCTAGGGCAAGTTTGCGCTTTTCAGCCTCCAGAAACAGCTCGTTGGTGGCCAGCTGACTCCGTTGCAGGTTGGCCTGGACTATTTTGTACTGGTGGGTATCAGGGGCAACTTTAGCAGTACGCTATTGAGGCTCGAGCGAGGGCATCCCACTTTCGCCTTACAGGGCATTCCGTGCTGAATGCATTGTGCTCAGCGTTTCCCAGTTTTTCCTTGGTGCAGTTTACGCACACCGCTGCTTCACCCATTTGCCTGTCCGGGCAGTCCGCTCTAAGGTGCGGGCCGCCGCAGTGGCTGCACAGATCGGCTGGGTGCTTGCAAAAACGCTTGCTGTGACCGTAGCCCAAGCAGCGGGTGCACTGCACCAGTGGCGTCTGGTCTTCGACGCGCACAATCTGGAGGTCTATTCTAAGTTTGCCACCTTCGATGGCCCGCCTCCAGATTAACGGGGACACACTGAGCACAATGTGGCTCAGATGGGGGTTGCGTGCCTTTCTACGGAATTTTATTTCCACCCTTTGGTCCTCGTCTCCGAGGCCGTGGAAGAGTTCCCGGTTCTGATTTTTGAGGGCCCTCATAATTTCTTCGTCGCTGTGGACGAGGAGAACGTCCCTCAAAATCAGAAGCGGGTCCCTGTTCGTCACTTCCTCGACGACGAGGCCCTGCCCAGCTGCTTCTATCCTCTCCTTTACCTTCGTTCTCTCCTCCTTCGAGTGACACCCCATTATTATCTTCCTGTCCTTTGCCTTCCTAACTCTCTCCACCTTCACCCAGCCCTCCTTTGCGTCGACCGCCTTTCTCACCCTTTCCAGAACCTCTTCTCCTGTTTCTGTTTCCTTTGTTGAGGAGACGACAACGGAGTGTAGCGTTGTCCGCCCCAGGACCTGAGCCCCGGTCTGGCTGTTGTGCGCAGCAGCTACAGTCGCGTATGTCCTCTCCCTAACAATGTCCCTTGTCGACAAGGCATCTCGCAGCGACTCCATTTTTGCGAGGTTTTCTTTTAATAGAGCGCTATTTGCCTCCAGCTGTTTTATGAGATCCTTGTCGTCTCTGGTTTCCTCGTTTGAGGAGGGTAGGCTGGTCTCGTTGACAGTCAGAGTGGTGACGGCGGTGGCTGGGGGCTTCGGCTTCTCCGACTCTTTTACTAATTCGTAGAGCCGAGTGATGGCCCCCAAAACCTCCGTCTTGATCTCCGTTTTTAAATTGCGAGAGTTGCCCAGGTGCAGCTTTGCTCTACTCAGGCAAGCTCTCGCCTCCGCTGTCAAGCTTGGGTATCTCAGCTCGGGCTTATGGCTAGGTCCCGCGGCGTCTGCGGAGGCCCGCCGCGTCGCTACAGAGCCTGGGATTTTTTGTGCGGGTGGCGGAGTTGCACCAGGTTTTGGGTTGGCCGGGGACTTTGCCTTGGGCTCTATTTTCCCGGCCTCCCATTCACCAATGCTGCGTCTCACGCTCGACTGCGAGGTCCCAGCCTCCTCTGCAGATCGCGGCGAGCCCCCGAAGACAGACGAGCTCGCGGTTTTCTTAGCAGGCGTGTGGAACATGGCGGTGGCCTTTGTAAATGTGAGGTTCATGTGCTAAAACCGTCAGAGGTCACTGGCTTCTCTCCTGTGTCCCTGTAAAGGGGGGATCGACAAGAGAGATGTAAAATACGAGCCCTCCAAGCTAGGACTCGGTCAACTAATAAAAATAAAAGTCAATAATTGCCTTCAGAGGCGCTAAAAGTCTCGGAAATCGTTTTCTTTCCCAGCGTCGTTTCTTAAAAGGTAATATTGTAACCGTATGAGTAAACAGCAAAAATTTAATTTTTTCAATAAAACAGAAAAGTTTACCTGGCTAATGACAAATGGGAGGGTGGGAGGGCAAATTTTTGAATTTCTGTGTGAGCTAGGCGCACGTGCGAGGTGTCAAAAGACGCGTCTCGGCGCGGGCCAGCGATGTATGAGGTTTTCAGAATTTACGCTGAAGAAAAATTTTGAAAAATGCTGAAAACACGTGTTTTTCGACCAAAATGTATGTAAAAACCCGGAATAACACCACCAAACGTGACTCGAGCTAGCGGAACGCGCGCCGGAGTGCAGGTAAGGCAGGTAAGTAACGATTAAAATTATAAGAAACGTAGGTTAGGCTGTAAATTTTGAAATAAAAATTCTTAAAGGGAATTTTTGCTGAA